>AWOL01S0024847.1:90905-119682 GCA_000715115.1 Nicotiana otophora | reverse complement strand
CCCCCCCCCCCCCACTTTCACTAATCCCCAGTTGTTATTATTAAAAATTATTACAGGACCAAAATGAAAGAATACATGCTCAAATGTTACAAACTAAAATGAATACAGGCTCAATAAATAGTTGCACGCCCAAAGAAAATAACTCAGTGATGTTTCTAGGCCTTCGACAGGCTTATAAGCAGCAAACCGAGTCCCAGGCTCACCCAAGGCATTAGAGGGTATAAATTACAAGTTTCAACTCATGCATGGACCAACACTGGGCCCAAATTGGAGACTCACTCACCTAGCAGTTGTAGATGAACCAAACTTAATCCCACGAGTCAACAAACCACACATGGAAAACTAAAACATCTTTGAGGCCTACTAACAGCAGTTTTCATTAAGACAAAGAGATAGGATCATAGAACATGTTGACATGGAACATATATATAGGTCCATGCTTGCATTTCTAGAAGCTAAGGGGACAAGATTGACCAACATAGGATAGCAAACTACTTCAAAAGAGGTTTCAAACAAACCAGAGCACTCCCAAGTAGCGGATATGATCATGAAAGCTAACGGAACAATATGGTAAGTTTAACATGGAAACTAACAATATAGGTTCATGGTCGAGCAATTACTTAACAGGAAAAATTATCATGCTGAACATTAATCACAGTATAAGAGACATATCAAACTTCAACAGTAAGAGGAGCAAGCATCAAATTTAGTGTTATTTGGCCACATATGGTGAAAGAAGGCTAGCTATAAGGCTTATCCCTAAGGTCTTAACTGGTACTGAGGAATGCAGAATTTGAACAAGTCAGCAAACACATAATAGAATCACAAATGCGTGATAACAGAACATAATGAACATCATGACCATAAAAGTAACAAGTTAAGCATGAATTAAATTACTTTCTAAGCATGAGTTTGATTGACATAACAATCCAGAACAGGGTAAAGAGGCAAACTCAGGATTAACAACAAACATCAGCATAACATAGTAGACTAAACAAGTTTAGTAGAGTCATAATTCATAGTGTGCAAAGACACATTAAGAACTATATTATCACATAAAGGCTAGATATTGCATCTCACCTTATAGGCTATAAGTAGTATTAAACAACACATGATTGAACTGGCATGGAACACACATTAAAGCTCACAATTGGTTGACATCATAGTTAGGAATTTATCATAGTAGAGTATCATATACATTAGAACACATGAGTTGATCTATCACAAGGATGCAAAACAAAGTAGAGGGATAAACCCAGGAAGAGTAGCAGATAATAAGCATTCGAACACACACATTAAGGTAAACATTCTTAAAAGAGCCGGAATCAAGGTTAAAATTAGGCAAGTTTAAATAATAGAGAAGCATAGAGCCTCAAGAATAACTTTAGATTAGATTGGGATACGAATAATAACATGTTGTTTCACAAAAGTTTCATAGACATAGCAGGAAAGCAAATGAAAAGAGAATGATATTGCAAATGCCAAAGGCACTTACCAGTTACAGATTAACGAACAAGTAAACAAGAAGATTAATTTTAGTAGTGATCTAATAATAAATAGTAGAAGAGAACAGCAGAATCAAAACCCAGTGCGTTAAAGTTGACGAGGGCTTCAGATAATCCCCGAGCAAGGCTCGCACTAGGAAGGCCGATAGAACGAACTCTGGTGGCCTTGACTTTCAGCCGGCCAAGAACCAAAATTTTCCAAATAAAATGAATTATTGAGTGAGAGAGTGATAGTGATAATACAATAGTTAAGTGGTAGTTGTTCTTGCAGTAGTCATTCCGACCTAAAGGGGAAGCGGGGAAGGGGGTTTATATAGTATTTAAATCAACGAGTAAACACAGAAGGAAAATTAAGCAAACACAAACAGGGGAAGGAGAAAGATACACATGGAATCAGTAGAGTAACCTGAAAGGAAAGAAATCAAACTCCAAACCCTAGTTAGGGTTTGACGCTTAAAATCAGCCAACTTGTATGAAGAATCAAGCTTTCTTCATGTATATGGACGAAATATTGTCCAAATCTCCAACATTGAGGTCGATTCCAGTCCGATTTGGAGATGGTACTTGCCAAAATTGGTCAAGTCCCTAAGTAATACCATAGACGCGTGACCAGTAACGGGGAAACACAGATATGGTAAGCAAATAATGGAAGAATCCCTTTATCAACGGAATTAGGAGAGCGATTTAAGAAGAGGGCGGCTAGGGTTCTTCAAAGAAAGTGGGAGAGTAGAGAGGATTTAGGGGAGGCGGCTTAGGAGAATAGGTCTTTAGGGTTGGGTTAGGGAGTATAAGGAAAGAAGGGGAGGTATTGTGTGCCGTTGATCTTGAAAGATCAAGGGTTGTGATTTCAAAGAGAGAGATGGGGCGAGTCAGTCGGCCCCCAGCCGGGTTGGAATAAAGAGGTCGTTTGGTTTGGGCCAGGGAGATTGGGCTAAGGTTTGGGCAATCTCTTGGTCTGAAAATTGGCTTAGGATTTAGCTATGAATTAAATTATGCGAAATTTATTTAAATTAATTTATAACAAGCAATTTATAAATAATAAAAACATTAATTATGCAGTAACATTATTTAAAATAATATTAACATTATAAAAATATAAAAAATACTATTTTAGCAAAATAATACAATTATGCATAGAATATTGGCTATTATTACAAAAGTATGTAAATAGTTCAAAACTACAAATATAATTATATGAAATGAAGTAAAAATATTATAAAACTTATATGTGGGAGTAAATAATAAATTTGGATGATTAAATCATCACAAAATAATTTGAAAGGGTAATTAATGAATATTTGAATAATTTAAATGCAAGAAAATCAATTTTAAAGCCTTAAATAATTATGAAAAGATTATAGAAAATACTCATATGACTCTTGTAAATTGGTTATGATGCAAAAACTTATATTTTTAAAGTATATATAATATTTATAAATATGAGGTCATTAGGTATCAATAATCACTGAATTAAACCAAACGAAATAATGGAAAGATAATCACCCAAAATATTCCTCTTTCGATTAAATAATCTGGTGAACAAAATTGCAATCAATTCAAAGATCCGTAAACGAATTCATATAAAATAACTAGAGTTAAAATTAGCAAATATAATCAAACACCATATCCGTCAAACCCTTAAGTAAACTACTCCATAATCATGGATAAAGTCCTCACAAATAGAGTTAAATAATAGAAAAATATGAATTCAATCCAAACTTGGGTGTTAAGTTGAGGAAAGAATGATGAATCCTTGTGCCTCAGAGTCTCCAAAGCTCTTCCAATATTCCGTAGGTCAAAAGCCCTCTAAGTATTGCATTTTGGTGTATTTATACCATATAGGAACGGGCCCGGACGAAACTACCCTCTCTGAGCCGAAGTGGAAAAAGTTGGACGAAAAATCACACTATTTCGGCGGCCTGAGTGGCGCATCATGCGCCGCATTAGTGAAACAGTTCAGAGGCCTATTTTTCCACTATGCATGAATTTGGCACTAGCATCCCGCGCCCCGCGGCGAACGACGCGGGGCGATATTGTTTTTTTCTCAGAGTAATCTTTTTATTTTATTTTCTTATATCTAGACTTGGTCCTCGGCCACCGAACGTAATCCCCGATTAATTGTTTGGGCTTCTACTCAGTCTTCAAAGCTCCAAATCATCCATTTTAGCTCCAAACTTGGTTCTTCACTCGAAAGCACATCCTACACAGCACAACACATATAATAAGTATCAAGTACTAATAATTAGGCTCAAATACATTCAATGTATAGTAATTGGAGTGTAAAATATAGCCAAAATATGGGTTCCTAGCCTACCATCGGAACTCCACACTTATACAATTGCTCGTCCCCGAGAAATCAAACTACACTTCAAATAGAGACGACCTTTTCAAGCAAATCTCCTAACTCATCATGCCAAGAATAATTAAAGTAGACTAAGCACCATATCGTAACATCCTAGCTTCAAGACTCAAATCACAAGCACCACGTATTTTTAAAAACCCTGCTCAGTTACTCTAACACAAATGCCAAAGACATTACCTTTCCTTCATAAGTCATGTGCCCTAACACAAACAATAGAGAGTAGTTCCACACGTAATAAAGTTTAAGAACAAATAGAAACTCAGGATAGAAAGAATTCACTCATTCTCAGAATTAAGATTCATGTGCCACAGAAGACGTACCATAGGCTTACACACAATGTAATACTCTACTAATTCGAGATCATTCAGTCTAGGATCAAGTAGGACTTTAATTAGTTGTAATGTAGGATGCACGACAAGTAGGATATATTTGGATATAGTGGCTACACCTCCCTGAGCACTTTCATATATACAATTCACAATCTAAACCCCACACTTATGTTGAACCAAACCCAAACTTTCACAATATAACAACAAAAAGCTCTCAATTTTTCAATACAAACAAGATGAGGACCACCACTCGCAAGGAACCGAATTGATTTTTTTTAATACATACATAGACTTTTTTTTTACAGTTCTAATTTTTTTCTTCTTCAAGCGAATTCACTTTTTTCAATTCCTTACAAGTGGCTCCCATAATTTTCCAAACATTGCATCTTTTTCTAGTTTCCTCAGTTCCACTCAAAAACCTAACCATACCTCTACTTAGCTTTTAACAAGGTAATAACAAATTCAAGTGCTCAAGAGAGGTAAAAGGTTCAAACAGATTAAATCAAGCAAAAGGGTACGGCTTAAAGTGTGGTTGCCAAAGAAATATGAGTACTGGCTCAAAGAGGTTAACGAAGATACACATTAATTAGGTGGGTAACAAGCAAATATCTATCTTAACAAAGAAACTCTTCTATCACTTCCTCGATTGTACAATACTACTATTTCGCTTTGCAAACTCTCGGGGCAAGTTCTAGACATCAATTGACATGCAGAGAATATCAACAAAAGCCTCACACATACATTGGCACATAACTCACTTAGGATAAGATCTATCTCGACTCTCTAGTCAAAGCAGTTAAGCAAAGTCAAATATTTTAATCACTTATACATGAGTCACGAACCGAGCCTAGGCATCGTAATAAGGCACTCACTTCTCTCAAGGTACAATAAAGTCAAGAATATATATATATATATTAACATCCCCACCCTACAATTTAAATTGTGACATGTCCCCATGACACACAAGTAAAAAGCAAGAGGTAAAGGAAACTCCCCAGAATTATTTTATTTTACGAGAACTTATGAACTCCATCCCTAGTTCTGAATTTATTCCTTGTTTACGCTCCTTGGGACTATTTACGGAGCTCATTAAGCCAAAGTCTTTAAGGGTTATCTGCAAGACCTGCTCTTTTCTTTTGTTCTTGGCCTCTTTTTGGGCGGTGAATTATTCATTCATGATGATCCTCTACTTGTTCCTGCATTCTTTTACATATGGTCAAGTCGCATGAAATGCGCACTTGAATTGGGATTGACGTATCATGACTATGCCACGGGAACCGTACCCATAGTCACGATGATTTATTAAACGTGCCTAAAGAAACTAGCATGTGTTCATAATTTGTTTTATCTTACGAGTTTGAGATCTTTGTAAGGTCAAGAGCTATGGAAATCAATTGTGGAAAATGGGTCAGTTTTTGCTCTTACTAAATTGGGCGTGACATAAACTATTTTGGCCTAAATAAATTAAAATTGATCGTAGTACAATTGGCCCTTTAAAACCAACTAAAAAGTAGGCTCAGTTACTAGTTCACCAAGCTATTCCATTAGTCCATTGTCCATTAGCCATTTTCAGTACTACATACTTCATTAAACAAACTCAACTCCCTTTAAATCTAATTAACACTCATGACCCAACTATACAAAATATGCTGACCAAGAAATATTTGCTTTAACATGTACAAATTATTCTATCTCAAATTTAAAAAAAGAAGCCTTCTTATTACTACACATGACTTTAGATTCATATAAATCAAAAACAAATATACCTTTAATCCAAAAATGCTCAACAATCAAACCAACTAATAACTAAAATTAAAACACTAACTAATCATGGAAAACAACTAAACAAGAATATTATAATAAAAATTTATGCCACATAAAGTCAATAAAGAATTACAATTCAAAGAGATATGACTGGAGCATGGCAATAAATATTACTAAAAAGGAAAAGAAACGAACTTTTGAGGTGAAAAACTTTCTTCATTATATTGATAAAACAAATCTTCAAGTTTGAATTACAGAAGGAAAGTGTCGGCTATAACTCAAAGGAGAACAAGACGTCGAACGGAATTCGAATAACCTCGAAGGAACCGGATTCGGATAAACGAGAACCTCGCTGCAAATTGACCTCGAACAGGACCTCTTAAACCTCACGCAAACGGGAGAGCGAGGTTGGGACTTGGCCGAATATTTATGTTTTTCAGGGTGATTTTTGGGTGGTGAAGCTGTTGTTTTATTTTTCGAAAGAAAGACGAAGAAAGAATGCCACGAATAGAAATTCTCTTAACGTAGAAGAAGCAAAACTATTTCTATCAAATCCCTCCCCTATATTTGTTTTTCTCTCTCTCCTCTCTTTCTCCTCACATTTCTCTTCTATTTATAGAAATATTTTCAGATTTTGTTTTATTTTTATTATTATTTTAATTAAAAAGAATTCCCACTTCCCGATTTTCTTATTTTTTTAAAAAAGTAATTTCCCACTTTACTTTACTTTTAGTTTTTAATTTCTCACTTTTTTATTTTATTGTATTTAAATTCCCACTTTTTTTACTTTTCTTTTTTTATTTTCCACTTATTTTACTTTTCTTTTTTTTAATTTCCACTTTATTTAAGTTTTTTTAAAGCAAATTTCAGCTACCTTTACTTTTATTTTTTAATTCTATATTTCTACTTTTCCTATTTTTTAATTCCCATCCAAAAAAAGTTTTAAAAAAAATATTTAACTTGTTTTTCTTTATTTTGGTTTTTTAATTAATTTTATTTTAAAATAAAAATAAAAATAATACTAATAATAACAATTGACATTTTAAATTATTATTAATATTTATCCTATATAAAAATAAAGTGTAAAAAAGCTAAAAAAAATATATATTAAATTTTTGAAAGTATTTATATAGTAGAAGGTGATAAAAATTCAAATATAGTCAAAAATAATGTGCTCACAGCTGCCCCTCTTTGCTTGGAAACATGAAGAGTTTTCAGGTAAATACTAGGTGAGCCATGTGACTATTGTTTTACCAAATCATTATTCAAAAGGAAAAAAAATAAAAGATAGGGTACAACCGAGACCTGATTTTGGACAGCCTACATATCCCGGGTTATAGGGGAATTAGGTCGCGTGTAGTTCAAGGAGAATGGAGGAATGATGAGTTGAGGAGTCGGGTGAGGTTCCGTCAAGGCTCCGGTCCGCTGTCCTGCTATTATATCAAAATAAAAAGAAACTAAACAAGCATATCAGTTCTGAGTTACAAGATTCCTATCTATAAGTCTTCTGAAACTTGATCTTGAGTCTTGACTCGTTCATCATGTAGACTCTGATCTAAACCTTGATACTCGCTAGCTGTAGGTTCTAGTTCATTGTTCTATAGCTTCTTCTAATCACAACGGGACTCCAATACTCGTGGTTTCAATCATGTCTTGACCATTTCACATCTTTTCAACTGCTTTGAATTTTGGATTCACTTTTTTTTCTTTTATTTTGAATTGAAACTTCTTCTTTTGGTCATCTCGAACCCTGTTCCCCGAGGTAAAAACTACTCAGACACAAAAACAAATAAACAAAATATTTCTGCCCCAGTTTGTACTAGAAACATTTTGTGAGTTATTGTAACAGAATTCTAAACTACTTCTTTATTGAAAGCAATAAAAGTCGGGATTGGTGCACCCCAAGAAAAACAGAGACTAGGGATTGGAGACCCTACATCTAAAATAAAATCAACTAGGGAGTGGAGACCCTATGTTGGAAAAGCGACTAAGGAGTGGAAACCCTATGTCTTAAACAAAAATCAACGAGGGAGTGGAGATCCATATGTTGGAAAAGCGAGTAGAGAGTGGAGACCCAATGTCTAAAATAACTTCAACTAGGGAGTGGAGAACCTATGTTGGAAAAGAGACTAGGGAGTAGAGACCCCATATCTAAAATAAACATCAACTAGGGAGTGGAGACCCTATGTTGGAAAAGAGACTAAAGAGTGGAGACCCTAT
The DNA here is from genome assembly GCA_000715115.1 of Nicotiana otophora. Classification (NCBI taxonomy): domain Eukaryota; kingdom Viridiplantae; phylum Streptophyta; class Magnoliopsida; order Solanales; family Solanaceae; genus Nicotiana; species Nicotiana otophora. The sequence continues at coordinate 111,502 of AWOL01S0024847.1, read as the reverse complement.
GTTGGAAAATCGACTAGGGAGTAGAGACCTTATGTTGGAAAAGTGACTAGGGAGTGGAGACCCTATGTCTAAAATAAAATCAACTAGGGAGTGGAGACCCTATGTTGGAAAAGAGACTAAAGAGTGGAGACCCTATGTTGGAAAATCGACTAGGGAGTAGAGACCTTATGTTGGAAAAGTGACTAGGGAGTGGAGACCCTATGTCTAAAATAAAATCAACTAGGGAGTGGAGACCCTATATTAGAAAAGAGACTAGGGAGTGGAAACCCTATGTCTAAAATATCATATACTAGGGAGTGGAGACCCTATGTTGGAAAAGAGACTAGGGAGTGGAGACCCTATGTTGGAAAAGAGACTAGGGAGTGGAGACCTTATGTCTAAAATAAAATTAACAAAGGAGTGGAGACCCTATGTTGAAAAAGCGACTAGGGAGTAGATACCCTATGTTGGAAAAGAGACTAGGGAGTGGAGACCCTATGTCTAAACTATCATCAACTAGGGAATGGAGACCTATGTTGAAAAAGAGACTAGGGAGTGGAGATCCTATGTCTAAAATATAATCAACTAGGGAGTGGAGACCACATGTTGGAAAAGCGACTAGGGAGTGGAGACCCTATGTTGGAAAAGAGACTAGGGAGTGGAGACCCTATGTCTAAAATATCATTAACTAGGGAGTGGAGACCCTATGTTAAAAACGATACTAGAGAGTGGAGACCCTATGTCTAAAATATCATCAACTAGGGAGTGGAGACCCTATGTCTAAAATATCATCAACTAAGAAGTGGAGACCATATGTTGGAAAAGTGACTAGGGAGTGGAGACCCTATGTCGGAAAAGAGACTAGGGAGTGGAGACCCTATATCTAAAATAAAATCAACTAGGGAGTAGAGACCCTATGTTGGAAAAACGACTAGGGAGTGGAGACCCTATGTCTAAAATATCATCAGTTAGGGAGTGAAGACCCTATGTTGGAAAAGAGACTAGGGAGACTAGGGAGTGGAGACCCTATGTCTAAAATATCATCAATTAGGGTGTGAAGACCGTATGTCTGAATTTATTCCTTGTTTATGCTCCTTGGGACTATTTACGGAGCTCATTAAGCCAAAGTCTTTAGTGGTTATCTGCAAGACCCGCTCTTTTCTTTCGTTCTTGGCCTCTTTTTAGGTGGTGAATTATTCATTCATAATGATCTTCAACTTGTTCCTATATTCTTTCACATATGGTCAAGTCGCGTGAAACGCGCACTTGAGTTGGGATTTACGTATCGTGACCAAGCCACAGGAACCGTACCCATAGTCACGATGATTTAGTAATCGCGCCTAAAGCAACTAGCATGTGTTCATAATTTGGTTTATCTTACGAGTTTGAGATCTTTGTAAGGTCAAGAGCTATGGAAATCAATTGTAAGAAATGGGTCAGCTTTTGCTATTACTAAATTGGGCGTGACAGAAACTATTTTGGCCTAGATAAATTAAAACTGATCGTAGTACAACTGGCCCTTTAAAACCAACTAAAAAGTAGGCTCAGTTACTAGTTCACCAAGCTACTCCATTAGTCCATTGTCCGTTAGCCATTTTCAGTAGTACATACTTCATTAAACAAACTCAACTCCCGTTAAATCTAATTAACACTCATGACCCAACTATACAAAATATTATATCTCAAATTTAAACAGAGAAGCCTTCCTACTACTACACATGACTTTAGATTCATATAAATTAAAAATAAATATACCTTTAACCCCAATATGCTCAACAATCAAACCAACTAATAATGAAAATTAAAACACCAACTAATCAAGAAAAACAACTAAACAGAATATTATAACAAACATTCCTGCCAAATAAAGTTAACAAAGAATTACAATTCAAAGAGATATGGCTGGAGCATGGCAATAAACATTATTGAAATGGAAAAGAAACGAACCTTTGAGGTGAAAAATTTTCTTCACTATATTGATAAAAATAAATCTTCAAGTTTGAATTATAGAAGGAAAGTGCCTGCTACAACTCAAAGGAGAACAGGACGTCGAACGGAATTCGAACATCCTCGACGGAACCGGATTCGGATAAACGAGAACCTCACTGCAAATAGACCTCGAATAGGACCTCTTAAACCTCACGCAAACGGGAGAGCGAGGTTGGGACCTGGCCGAATTTTTATGTTTTTAAGGGTGAGTTTTGGGTGATGAAGGTGCTGGTTTTGTTTCTGAAAGAAAGACGAAGAAAAAATGACACGAATAGAAATTCTTTTAATGTAGAAGAAGCAAAAATATTTCTATCAAATCCCTCCCCTCTATTTATTTTTCTCTCTTTCTCCTCTCTTTCTCCTCACATTTCTCTTCTATTTATAGAAATATTTTCAGATTCTGTTTTATTTTTATTATTATTGTTTTAATTAAAAATAATTCCCACTTCCCGTTTTTCTTATTTTTTTTAAGAAAATAATTCCCCACTTTCCTTTAATTTTATTTTTTAATTTCTCACTTCTTACTTTTATTATATTTAAATTTCCACTTTTTTTTACTTTTCTTTTTTTTACTTTCCACTTATTTTGATTTTATTTTTTTTTTAATTTCCACTTTCTTTAATTTTTTATAAAACAATTTCAGCTAACTTTACTTTTATTTTTTAATTCTATATTTCTACTTTTTTCCTATTTTTTAATTTCCGTCCAAAAATAGTTTGAAAAAAATATTTAACTTGTTTGTTTCTTTTTGTTTTTGGTTTTTTAATTCATTTTATTTTACAATAAAAATACAAATAATAATAATTGACCTTTCAAATTATTATTAATTTTTACTCTATATAAAAAAAGTGTAACAAAGCAAAAAAAAAAATATATTAAATTTCTAAAAATATTTACATAGTAGAAGGTGATAAAAATTCAAATATAGTCAAAACTTAGGTGTTCACAGCTGCCCCTCTTTGCTTGGAAAGATGAAGAGTTTTCAGTCAAAGATTAGGTGAGTCATGTGACTAATTTTTGACCAAACCAATATTCAAAAGGAAAAGAAATAAAAGATAAGGTACAATCGAGTCCTGATTTTAGACAGCCTACATATCCCGGGTTATAGGAGAATCAGGTCGCGTATAGTTCAAGGAGAATGGTGGAATGATGAGTTGATGAGTCGGGTGAGGTTCCGTCAAGGCTCCGGTCCCCTGTCCTACTATTATATCAAAATAAAAAAAACATTAAACAAGCATATCAGTTATGAGTTACAAGATTCCTATCTACAAGTCTTCTGAAACTTGATCTTGAGTCTTGACTCGTTCTTCATGCAGACTCTGATCTAAACCTTGATACTCGCTAGCTGTAGGTTCTAGTTCATTGTTCTATAGCTTCTTCTAATCAAAACGAGACTCCAAGAAAGCAATAAAAGTCGGGATTGATGCACCCCAAGAAAACAGAGACTAGGGATTGGAGACCCTACATCTAAAATAAAATCGACTAGGGAGTGGAGACCCTATATTGGAAAAGGGACTAGGAAGTGGAGACTCTATGTCTAAACAAAAATTAAATAGGGAGTGGAGACCCATATGTTAGAAATAGTGGAGACCCTATGTCTAAAATAACTTCAACTAGGGAGTGGAGGCCCTATGTTGGAAAAGAGACTAGGGAGTGGAGACCCCGTGTCTAAAATAAATATCAACTAGAGAGTGGAGATCCTGTGTTAGAAAAAAACTAGGGAGTGGAGACCATATGTTGGAAAAGCGACTAGGGAGTGGAGACTCTATGTCTAAAATATCATCAACTAGGGAGTGGAGACCCTATGTTGGAAAAACAACTAGGGAGTGGAGACCCTATGTCTAAAATAAAATCAATTAGGGAGTGGAGACCCTATATTGGAAAAGAGACAAGGGAGTGGAGACTCTATGTCTAAAATATCATCAACTAGGGAGTGGAGACCCTATGTCTAAAATATCATCAACTAGGGAGTGGAGACCCTATGTTGGAAGAGAGACTAGGGTGCGGAGACCCTATGTCTAAAATATCATAAACTAGGGAGTGGAGGCCCTATGTTGGAATAAAGACTAAGGACTGGAGACTTTATGTTGGAAAATCGAATAGGGAGTGGATACCCTATATTGGAAAAGAGACTAGGGAGTGGAGACCCTATGTCTAAAATATCATCAACTAGGGAGTGGAGACCCTATGTCTAAAATATCATCAACTAGGGAGTGGAGACTGTCATACCTCCTTTTTCCTGAAGGGGATAGGGAGTTTTTTCAATTAAAGTGACATTATTTGAAATGGATTATTTATTTAATTCAGAGTCGCCACTTGGATTAATTTATGTTATCCCAAGGCACCGATTTACTTTTGTCCGACCCGAAATTTCCCACCAACGGGACTATGATCGCGCCTAACATTGCACTTGCTAGGCAAGCCAACGTTAGAAAATCGTTAAACCAGTTCCTTATTTCCATTCAGTAAATAACAATAATTAATTAAGATGAAATATAATAAGTACGGAATATTATAAAACTGTATTAATTACTACCACCCGGATCTGGAGTCACAATTCACGAGCATTCTAGAATTTACTACAAGTAATAGTCTGAAAAACAAATACAATTGTATAAATGAAAGAAAACAGTAGGACATAAAAGATAGACGGGGACTTCAAGGTGTGTGAACGCTGACAGATCTACCTTGAGTCTCTTAATAGCGGACCAATAGCAAATCTCGATCAACCTGAGCCGGTATCAAAATCTGCATAGAAAGTGCAGAGTGCAGCATCAGTACAACCGACCACATGTACTGGTAAGTGTCGAGCCTAACCTCGGCGAAGTAGTGACGAGGCTAGGACAAGACACCCACATATAACTAGAACAATATAATCATGCTAGTGGCAACAACAGTAAATAAAGAAATAATGCAGAAATAATAGGAAGGGGACATACAGTGGGAAATACAACATAAAGAGTGAGAATAATGAAAAGACAGAATTAAACAGAAAATCCTTAAACGAATTGAGCAATTAAAAAAACAAAGGAAAACTGCACGGCATCACCCTTCGTGCTTTTACTCTCAACCTCACCAAATAAATAAATAGAACGGTACGACATCATCCTTCATGCATTAAACCTCTCATAATATACACGGCATCACCCTTTGTGCTATACACTCTTCCTCATAATATAAATAAAGCATGCACGGTATCACCCTTCGTACTTTACACTCTTCCTCACAATATAAATAAAGCATGCACGGTATCACCCTTCGTGCTTTACACTCCTCCTCACCAATCACAGAATCGATAACAACGGATAAACAAGAGTATCACAAAGAAACCAGTATTTTACCCATAATCAATAGCACAACGTAATCTCAACCTTGAATCAATATTCAAAAGTTACCAAATCTCAATTAAACCAGATATGAGTCACCCAACATTTCAAATAACCTCCTAAGCATGGATAGTAAAATTTAAGGCTACAAAATAGACAAGAATAGAATTTCACTCGCATGCTATGACTCGACAATGATGCATAGATGCTCGTCACCTCACCTATACATCGTATTTAACAACCAAGCACGTAGAAAATAAACACATAATACCTATTCCCTCAAGCCAAAATTAGACACGACACTTACCTCGCTCCGAAGGCCACTTAATTCTCAATCACATCTTTTCCTTTGGAATTCACCTCCAAACCACTCGTATCTATTCAAAAATGACTCAATAATATCAAATATTACTAAAGGAATCAATTATATTTCATAAATTAAATTTCTCAAATTTTACTCCAAAAAGTAAAAAAATCGACCCCGGGCCCGCTTGGTCAAAACCCGAAGTTCGGACCAAAATCCTTTTACCCATTCACCCCGAGCCCGAATATATAATTAGTTTTGGAATCCGACCTCAAATTGGGGTCTAAATCCTCAAATTTCTGAAATTCCTAGTTTCTACCCTAACCCCTAATTCTACCATGAAAACTCTAGATTTTTAGGTTGATAATTCATAAAATGTAATGGGTAATTGAAAGAAAATGGTTTAGAATCACTTACCAATACTTTGGGGAAGAAAATGGCTCTTGAAAATCGCCTCTACCTATTTGGTTCTTGAAACATGTTGAAGAAATGACTTAAACCCGTGTTTGGTGTCTGTTTAAAGTCACTGGACAGGCCTTCATCGCGTTCGCGAGAGGCCTATCGCGATCGCGATGCACAGCGGCCTAAGGTCTTCGCGTTCGCGAGTCTATCTACGCGTTCGCGTAAGGCAGCCCCAAGCCTTCGCGTTCAGGACCCAGTGGACGCGTTCGCGTAGAAGAACACGACTCCCCTCCCCCAGGTCCCTTAGACTATCGCGTTCGCGTGAGACAGATCGCGTTCGCGAAGGGTACCACCCCCAACGCTTCGTGTCCGCGACCAGTCCATCGCGTCCGTGAAGAAGAAAATTTCCCTGCCCCCAGTTTACCTTTCACGTTAGCGACACTACCTACGCGAACGCGAAGAAGGGCACACCAGAACAGCTGCTGCAGCAAAAATCTCAGATTTTCTAAGTCCAAAACATCTCGTGGTCTATCCGAAACTTACCTGAGCCCTCGGGGCTCCAAACCAAACATGCACACAAGTCCAAATATATCATACGGACCTGCTCGCGCGATCAAATCGCCAAAATAACACCTAGAACTCTAAATTTAGCACCAAATCAAATAAAATTCTCAAGAACACTTTAGAATTTCTATTTTCTCAACTGGACGTCTGAATCACGTCAAATCAACTCCGTTTCTCACTAAATTTCATATACATATCTTAAATATCATAATGAACTTGTACCGGGCTCTGAAATCAAAATACGGATCCGATACTAACAATGCCAAATATCAATCAATTCTTGAATACAAATAATTTCCAAACTTTTAATTTTCATCAAAAATTCATAACTCAAGTTAGGGACCTCCGAATTCGATTCCGGGCATATGCCCAGGACCCATAATTGGATACGGACCTACCGGGACCATCAAAGTACGGATCCGGACCCGTTTACTAAAAATATTGACCGAAGTCAACTAAAATCAACTTTTAGGGCAAAATTTTTTATTTTTATTAGTTTTCAACATAAAAGCTTTCCGAAAACCTGTCCGGACTGCGCACGCAAATCGAAAAGGATAAAAATGAGATTTTTAAGGCTTAAGAGCGCAGATTCGAATTCTAAAACATAAGATGACCTTTTGGGTCATCACAATTTTAAATCCCAAATCGAAGAAATTAACTCTTATTTATGGTTTGCGAACACGAAGACCGGGTAGAGAATTCTATTAACCCGGGAGAAGGTGTGAGGCACTCCCGAATTTTATGATTTTAGCACGGTCACTGAACTGTTAATAATTAGCCTAATTATCTGATTTAATACATATTTGAAACCTATTGTACATTTTTACTTTCTAACCACTCATAAATTACTGTTCAAACTATGGTCTATTAATCACTTGAATATGAGTTATGTCTTCTAGAATGTCTATAATTGTGCTAGACATAATTGTAGCCCAATTTGCCATCTTCTACCAATTTGAACTTTCAGTTATAGTTGTAACTCTTTGTCATTCTTTAAAGGTACAACTATAACAATTTAATTTTTGGATAAACTTATAAGGTCAAGTTCCCAACATAGGATCTCATCTTAGTAATTATATATATGTCGATCAGACTCTTCGAAAATGTTGTTGAGTATATGTTGAATATCCTTCAAGAGTAATATATTTCTGTAAAATGCAATACGAGTGTAACAATATTTTTGGAGATCAAAATGTAAAGGTCATATGTGATCACCAGCTAGTGACCTCAAAATTTTATCTAAAATAAGAACATCCTAGTAGTAGAGGGACTCTTTGATGTTCCTTCTTCTTAGTGAAAAGACGTTTAAAGAATTTTATATAATTAATGTTTGTCTGATCATTTGCATCATATTATTACCTACTAATTCAAGTTACGCACTCACGTTCTCTATGAATGATTACTTATGTTCGATCGCTTTTACGTATCTTCATTTTATAATAAAATTTTAATTGTCAGTAACAAAACATTCTAACTCTTTGACATTATTAACTAGAGAAAGAAGAATATTACAAAGATTGAAATAAATGTAATCAATATAACCAAGACTTTACGAATTTGATGCAAGCTTATCATTCATATCTCAAGGAAAAAAAAGGAGATAAAGAAAAGAAAAACCCAAAGGAGACAAAGAACAGAAACATTTATGGGTGAAGTATAACACTTAATAAAGTGAATGAAAATCATTAAAAATCAATGTTCAAATTTCAGTATAAACAAAAAATATTAAATAATTTCTTTTTATTTTGGTGACCAGATTTAAATGTTGTATGTGTTGGTAGTGAAAGCTATAGTTAAGCAAAATAATTAAGGTACCGATAAACTGCTCTGATAATTGCTATTATTAACAAAGAAAAAAATCACGGGTTTGTAAAGGAATGACAAATCACAAAAACATTGCCATTTGAAAACAATCTAAAAAAGTATTATCCTAGAAAGTTTGACTAGTAATAACAGCTGACCTTGACATAAGAAAAAATTGACATTATCAACAAGAGTTTTTGAATTGACATTTTTATGTTGATTTTTCTATGCAATTTCCTAATATTTTAAAGACAGAAATACTTTAAATTGACCTTTTATTTTCACTTAAAAAGATTATCAAAAAAGTTTTTCGAAAAATGCTGAAATAACCTGCACTTTCTCTTTTTTGACTTTTACCATGAAATCATGGAGTAGTATTTTGAATTTTTGACTAAGAAATTATGAGAGGCAAATTGGTCAAAGAAATATATTTCAGCGCACGTTTGGACAGCTCGGTTCCGCCGGTGACGGCGCTATTACTTTCACCAAAGGGCCAAATATACCCTACTTTCCAAAAAGATCTAACAATACCCCTTGTTATACTATTGGGTTATCTATACCCCTGCAGTCATACTTTGGGTTCAAATATACTCCTCATTTAAACGGGGGACAAGTGTCATCGTCCTGTTGGTCAATTCTAAATATCTCCTAATTAATTAAAAAGACTCATTATCCATACCGAAAAAATAATTTTTTTTGTAAAAACTGGAAAAAACTAAAAAACATTTTTACTAAAAATTGCAAAAAAACAAAATATTATTTTTCAGTTTTTACAAAAAAACTGCTTTAGAAAAAACTGAAAAATATTTTTTAAAACAATATGTTTGTAAAAACTGAAAAAATAAATTTAAAAATCAATTTTCTAATGCAATTTTTTTTTGTAAAAACTAGAAAAAACTGAATTTTTTTTACTAAAAAATAGAAAAAATCGAAATTGTTTTCCCCACTTTTTACCAAAAAAAAGTTACTTTAACAAAAGCTGAAAAATATTTTCTAAAATAATATTTTTGTAAAAACTGAAAAAAGAGTTGAAAATCAATTTTCTAAAGCAATATTTTTGTTAAAACTGAAAAAACAAAGATTTTTCGTTTTTTCAGTTTTTAGTTAAAAATATTTCAGTTTTTTCAAGTTTTTAATTGCTTTAGAAAATTGCTTTTAATTTTATTTTAAGTTTTTACAAAAATATTATTTTAGAAAATATTTTTCATTTTTTTTAAAGCAGTATTTTTGTAAAAGCTGAATTTTTTTTTTGTTTTTTTAAGTTTTTAGTAAAAATATTTTTTTAGTTTTTTTCAGTTTTTACAAAAAAAAAAATTATTTTTCGGGTATGGATAATGAGTCTTTTTAATTAATTAGGAGATATTTAGAATTGACCAACATGACGATGACACGTGTCCCTCCGTTTACATGAGAGGTATATTTGAACCCAAAGTATGACTGCAGGGGTATAGATAACCCAATAGTATAACGAAGGGTATTCTTAGACCATTTTCGAAAGTAGAGGGGTATATTTGGCCCTTTGCCGTTTAAACTTTCTAAAATGACTAATTATTAATAAATTTATTTTGTCAAAAATAAATTGGCAAAATGTTCTTAATTAATTCTTATCCTTTTTTATGGCCTTTGGCCTTTTCTTTGAAAAAGAATATGCATCCTCTTTTTCTTATAGAATTTCTCCCTTAATATAAAAATCTATATTTCTCTGTCCGTACTCGGTGTTTATACCAACCCAATAAATACATGACATTTGTTTTTCAAATACACTCTAATCAGTAAACTATAGTTAATTATTACACGTTTGCACCTTAAGTTATAGCATAACCATAATAATTAATATAGTTTGACGCAAACAACAACAACAACAACAACAACAACCCAGTATAATCCCACTAGTGGGGTCTGAGGAGGATAGTGTGTACGCAGACCTTACCCCTACCCTGGAGTAGAGGGGCTGTTTCCAAATGACCCTCGGCATCCTTCCCTCCAAGAACTCCCCACCTTGCTCTTGGGGTGACTCGAACTCACAACCTCTTGGTTGGAAATGGAAGGTGCTTACCATCAGAGCAACCCACCTCTTGTTTGACGCAAACAACGATTGTAAGTAAGTTTCTACCGCTCCTCTATTATTCTAAGGGCTAAAGTTTTTTATATTTTCCCTTAATATTTTTACCCTCTGTAATTTGTTTCAATTTTTTATTTACTCTTCTTGTACCAAATCGGCAATTCGCACCTTATCTGCTATCCAGATAATGATCTTATTATTTAATTTAAAAACTAGTTTCCTTCATCACTTGGCTTGTCCACGTTATTCTTTACTTGCACGTTTCCTTCACATTCTCTTCACTAATTTAATTAGAAATATATTTTTAAAGAATCAGTAAAATATAAGAAGAAAGTAAGTAATAAATTAATGGTAGAGTCCAAATGCAACCACTATGTACCCACGGGTTGATACGACTTGTTTCGTGGTGTACACATTAGATACATGTACTAGTTTTATCACATCACATGCATTATGGTCTGGGCGGATCCACAATTATAATATTGGGTTTATTTGAAATCAGTACTTACGACGCGAAACATAAAACGATAAGGCATACAACAAAAGAAGTCATTTTTTGGTCTAACCGTCCACATATGAAATTATGAAACCAATGATTTTAGACCACCAACAACTATGATGAATCTATTCATTGTTAACCAGAGGTCTCGAATTCGAGTTCTTAAAATAATATCTAGGAATCGGAATGTTTTCCCCTCTAACGAGCCTTAAACAATTTGGATAACTTAGAACCCCAAAGTGGGACTTGACAGAGTGAAAAAATAAAAACGATTTAAAGGGTAAGATTATTTGGTCATAGACTACGATTTAGTTTAATTATTCTTAATGACATTGATTATCATATCGGAATATTTTTAGATGATTATGTTTGGACAGATATGCTTGGCCAATTATATTAATGAATCTTTTTCTCCCTTTTTTTTCTTTCTGGTAAATTAGTTCGTCTAAAGTTTATTTATTGATGAATATATATATATTTGTGTTGTTGGCGTAGGTGTAGAATCATGGGAAACGAGCAGTTAGCATATACTTTTTGGAGATTGTGTTTTCATTTATGTAACATTAATTTGATAACGTGGTGTTTAATTTATTATATAATTTTCCTTTTCAGTCATCTTTTGAAGAAACGCGATAACGTTATTCACGAGTTTAGCTGAAATTGCATTATTAATTAAAGAAGAACATATTCCCCTCTACAACAGTGCTGATCGGTCAAATAATTGATAATAGAATAAATAAAAACATTTGCGAAAAATAGACATTCTTTTTGCGATTTCTTGTACTTAATTAGCATTTAAGGGAGATTATTAAAACATATTAAGAATGATATTTACGGTGTTTAACTGGCAAGGTAAATCAAGATTGATGTGCTCAAAGGTGATTACTTTTTTATCTAAATGTGTTTTTGAGTATTAATATAGCATCACATTTTTCTGAAATAACATTTTGATGCTAACCTCAAGTCTATGCATGGTGGAGTTAAGGTATTATTATTCTATTATTGCAATAGTAATTTTATGCTAATTAAAATGTCATTTATGTGGTAATATGATAACGATTACCAGTTGATGATGATACATGTGACGTCCATGACAGATCGTCGGCCACCAGGCCGTCGAGGGCAGATCAAGCAGGAACGATAGGCTTCTAGGTTGACAAGATTGTGAAGGAGTGCACATGTCATCTTAAGCGAATCCCACATTGAGAGAGTAAAGTGAAGAGCTTTACAAGGCACAAGTACAACACAAGTTCACATGTGCACAATTTTGGGCTCGATAATAATGTAGCACAGAGACAAAAAAATCTATTGCATCAAATCGGACAATACGTGCCATCGACTTCATTCGTGACAATACAATTGCTCATGATAGAGAGAAATTATATGATCATAACACAGTTAATTATAATACAATTACCCTATCAGCTGCTGATGTACAAAACTAAGTTTCCAACTTCAAACCTTATGTTCAGCGTTTCTGTTATTTATTAATAAAAATTGATACCTTGTTAGCCAAGTTTGGTACTAGTTGCTTTATTTAAAATAAAAAAAGATACTGGATAAGCATCTCTTATAAATTAGTTGGACGAATGGTTAACAAACAATTGGCATAACAGAGTAGATATATTAGTTAAGAACATAAGTTTTTTTTTTAATCTTAGAATATACATTTTCACGTTATATACAATACTTGTCCATTTCCATATTATGTAATCATAGAATTCTAATATGGACTGGATCATGTTATCAAGAATCTCAAACAAAAGATACAGATTCTTTTGCTTTGATTAAAGGATAGTCCACCCCCCCTCCTCCTCCCCCCAACCCCAAATATTGATCTCAAATAACTTTGAAATGAAAACAAATAATTCACATAACCATTTTCAACCGATTTCGAATTGAAGCACTATAATTGCCTGGGATGTATTTAAGACATGCAATCAAATCTTCCGTGAATGCTGGCAAGTGAGGTCGCTCACTCTTGAGCGACAGTTTCAATTGAAGGATCTGGAAAAGTATAACCCAACACTGCTGAGACAGTTCAAGGAACGCAAAGGGTGGATGTGGTTTACCCAGAGCATGGTGGATGCTAAGGAGTACATTGTCCGGGAATTCTATGCCAATGTGGCGCATATCAAAAAGGGGACAAAGGTGATGAAAGTGAGAAACCTCAAGGTGCGATTTGATCATCACACATTGAACACATACTTGAGACTTGATGATGTCGAGCTCACAGAGTACTTAGAGAAGTATGCACTTGGGGAGGTAGCTCGTCCTTAGTTAGCGGAGATTCTAGCAGCTCCTAGGCCACCACCACCATGGATCACAGCAGGGGTTCTTATTCAAAGGAACACTCTGAACTTTGAGACAAAGGGGTGGCAAACCTTTGTCTGCAACAAACTAGACTCATGCCAGAATGAGACCTATCTTCCGATTCCTCAGGCAGTTCTAGTTGCTTCTATCATGGTCGGGTACCCAATCAATGTGGGTATCATGATGTCGACCAACATCTCTGTGATCGCTAGGCAAGCTGACTCGTCCTACCCATAGCCCAACACTATTACAGAGTATCTCACGGATGCGGGGGTAGAGCCGAGGGATTATGATACGAAGGTGCGACCAAATAAGCCTTTCTTATGGTACTCTCTGATGGATGCTAAGAACCCAAAGAAGAAGGTTCAGCATCCTACAATTGCGGGCTAGTCTGACGAGCCAGCTATGGTAACAGCGGAGGCAGTTGATGGTCCATCCATAGTCCCACTGCATTTCCTACCACAGGTTCCACCTCTGCTTTGAAGTCGGTGCCCATGCCTACTGCTCCACTTTCTGCGCTGCGAGTATCCCAGACATTGGCGAGCCTCAACAACTAGATGCCGACGGCCACATCAAAGATGTCTGACATATCCAGTACTATTGTAGCACAGTCTTCTATTTAGGAACCTCAGCTTCCCCAGTCAATTGAAGAAATATTGAAAACGCTCCTAGAAAACCAGAACACTATCACGGAGACCTTGGTACGGCATGGGTTAGTGATCGAAGAGCTGGGTAAAGAAGTAAAGAAAATGAGAAAGTCTTAGGCTAGCAAGCAATTAGTGGACAAGCTCTGGAGACATGTGACCAAGCTTGTTGCAGCTGGAGATCTCCCTTTTGACATGCTGATTGACCCAAACCACCCAGGCACAAATCCTACAGCACCATTAGCACCAGAGGCACCAGCTGGCCAGTTCGAGGAGCCAGACTTTGCTGACGACATTGCCGAGGCAGTGCGTCAGATGTTCACCAACCCAATCATTCCCAGTATTGAGGATGATGAGATCCAGTTGGATGAGACTGCGGGAGATGACGTTGCTATGAACACAGAGATGTCCAAGGATCCATAAGGTGTTTTCTTCACTCTTTCCCTTCCGTTACTCTTATTTTGTTAAGCATTAGGGACAATGCTTATTTTTATTTTTGTTTGATATTATTTGATGATTCTGAGACATTTGGCCTGTAATTAACTTGATACTATTTTCTTTTTCTTTCTCATTATGTATATATTCTCTTTATTCTCTCATTATGTATATTCGTTCTGTTTTCAATAGTTTTTTTCTTTGTAGCTTCTTGATGCTTGTTTCCTTACTTGTTAGTGTTTGATTTCGTAGCTTTTTTTGATTTAATAGCTTCTTTTTTATGTTTCAGTAGATAATAAGGCTTAGATTTTCTTAATGACACGATTCTTTTCAAAGGTAGTTGTTGTGTGAATCGGGTGACTTGTCCCAACGATAGATAGCATGACAACCTTCTTAAGAGAATGAGTCTGTTTGTGTTTAGGTAATAATAGTAGTAGTAATGAATAAAAAGACATAATTGAGTCATGCTCAAAGAGTCAATCGTGCTTCATTTGGTACCAACACACTTAACTATGTGCTTATGGTTAAAAATAAGGTTTTTCGAAAGAAATAGCTCTAGTTAGTGACTTTGTGACTCTTGTATTGACTTTGGCAACCATCGAGTGGTTTAATTAAACCATAGTGATTTTCAAACTTAAATGTTATCGTTGTGGGCTCTCAACTCCGTTCTCTTTAACAATTCAGTTGCGTGAGAGGTGAGATGCTTTGTTGTTAGTCCAAGTACCCATGCGAAAGGTCTAGAACTTGCCTCGAATGTGTTTCAAGGCGAAATCCTAAGTTTTGCTTGGCTTGAGAAGTGATTGTAGGCTTTCCTTGGGATGTTTGAGTTTTCTATTGCCTACCAATGATGTCATCCCTGATCAACCCCTTCGAGCCTTTAGCCTTTCTTATTGGAAAACCATGTTACAAGCCTTTACCCGTTCTATTGTGACCCTTTCTTGGCATCCGAGCTTTCCTTAATACTCATGTGAAACAGATGGATAAAAACATAAGTTTAGGAGAGTGACGAGGAAATTGAAAAAGGTATCAAGGCACAAAAGGAGAAAATACATAATGAGAAGGAAAGGAAAAGAAAAGAAAAGAACAAAAAGCAAAATGCAAAAAAACAAGTGAATAAGTAGAAGAGTTGAAAGGGATTCAAAGAATAGGCAATGATCCAAAACATGGAGAAATATGAATGTAATAATCAAGAAAGAGCGATGTTAAGTGTGATGGCCCAAAAGGGTCATCTTATATTTTAGAACTCGAATCTGTGCTCTTAAACCTTAAAAATCTTATTTTTACCCTCCTCAATTTGCGTGCGTTGTCCGGGCAAGTTTCCGGAAAGCTTTTATGTTGAAAACTAATGAAAATAAGAATTTTTACCTTAAAAGTTAATTTTAGTTGACTTTGGTCAACATTTTTGGTAAACGGGCCCGGATCCGTGCTTTGACGGTCTCTGTAGGTCCGTATCGAATTATGGGACCTGGGCGTATATCCGGAATCGAATTCAGAGGTCCCTAGCTTGAGTTATGAATTTTTGATGAAACTTAAAAGTCTGGAAATTAATTATTTTTAAGAATTGATTGATATTTGGCATTGTCAGTATCGGATCTGTATTTTGGTTCCGGAGCCTGGTACAGGTCCAATATAATATTTAAGACCTATTTGTGAAATTTGGTGAGAAAAGGAGATGATTTGACGTGATTCAGATGTCCAGTTGAGAAAATAAATATTTTAAAGTGTTCTAGAAAATTTCATTTGATTTGGTGCTAACTTTAGAGTTCTAGGTGTTATTTTGGCGATTTGATCGTGCGAGAAGGCCCGTATGATTTGTTTAGACTTGTGTGCATGTTTGGTTTGGAGCCCCGAGGGCTCGGGTGAGTTTCGGATTTTGGACTTTGGAAATCTGGTTTTTTTTCTGGAGAGTCTGGGTTCTGGCATGTCCTTCTTCGCGTTCGCGAAGGTCCTCTTGCGAACACGAAGAGTAAACTGATAAGGCAGAGATTTCTTCTTCGCGAACGCGAAGGCTTGGTCGCGAACACGAAGCGATGGGGGCGTTACCCTTCGCGAACGCGACAAGCCCATCGCGAATGCGTAATGTTAGGCATTGGGGAGGGGGAGTCAATCGTTCCTTCATCACGAACGCGAGCAATGCCTCGCGAACGGGAAGGCCATGGGGGGAGTAACCATCGCGAACACGAGCAGTTTCTCGCGAACGCGAAGGTTTGGCAGTCGGTACCCTTCGCGAACGCGATGCACACTGTCGCCCAGTGCATAAAACAGAATCACACACGGGCTTAAGCCATTTCTTCAACATTTTTTAAGAACCAAACTGGTAGAGGCGATTTGCAAGAGTCATTTGCTTTCCCAAAGTATTGGTAAGTGATTCTAAACCATTTTCTTTCAATTACCCATTACATTTCTTGAATTATCAACCTAAAATCTAGAGTTTTCATGGTAGAATTAGGGGTTAGGGTAGAAACTAGAAATTTCGGAAATTTGGGGATTTAGACCTCAATTTGAGGTCGGATTCCAAAACCAATTATATATTCGGGCTCGTGGTGAATGGGTAAGTGGATTTTGGTCCGAACCTTGAGTTTTGACCAAGCAGGCCCGTGGTCGATTGTTCGACTTTTGGCGGAAAATTTGGAAAATTTAATTTATGCAATATAATTGATTCCTTTAGCAATATTTGATATTATTGAGTCATTTTTGAATAGATACGAGTGGTGTGGAGGTGATCATTCAGTTGTAGTTCTTTATCTTGTATTCCTCTCAGTATGTTCCCCTTATGACAATTCCTGTATAGTTCTTCATTTCTGTTATTTGTATATACACTGTTAAATTGTACGGGTTGATTTGTAGGTGCCTTGCCTTAGCCTCATCACTACTTCGTCGAGGTTAGGCTCGACACTTACCAGTACATAGGGTCGGTTGTACTGATGCTGCACTCTGCACTTTCTGTGCAGATTTTGATACCGACTCAAGTTGATCGAGATTTTGTTATTGGTCCGCTGTCCGGAGACTCAACGTAGATCTGTCGGCGTTCACAGACCTTGAAGTCCCCGTCTATCTTTTATGCCCTACTGTTTTCTTTCATTCAGACAGTTGTATTTCTTTCAGATGATTACTTGTAGTAAATCCTAGAATGCTTGTGAATTGTGACTCCAGATTCGGGTGGCAGTAATTAATATAATTTTATGATATTTCATCTTAGTTAATTATTGTTAATTACTGAATGGAATAAGGAATTGGTTTAATGATTATCTAATGTTGGCTTGCCTAGCAAGTGAAATGTTAGGCGCTATCATGGTCCCGTCAGTGGGAAATTTCGGGTCGTGACAGTTGGTATCAGAGCCAGGTTGCCTAGGTCTTACGATTCACGAGCAAGCTTAGTAGAGGCTATGAAGTTTAGGAACAAGTTTCACTTCTTTTCTTCGCTGTCGTGCGATTTTGCTTTCTCAATGCTGATCGAACTCTTCTACTCTTATTCTCTCGTAGATGGCGAGAACACGTACCGCTTCCTCAGTTGAGCAGCAGCCAGAGCCTCCAATGGCAGCTCCTACGCGGGGCAGAGGTCGAGGCCGAGGCCGTGCCAGAGGCCGAGGCAGGGGCAGGGCTCAGCCTAGAGCCCGAGCAGCAGCCCCAATAGCCCCAACAGTGGAGCCTCAGATAGAGCTTGATGAGGAGGTTCAAGTCCAGACTGTTCCTGCCGGACCAGCTCAGGTTCCGGTGGGGTTCATTGCTACCCCAGTACTTCAGGACACTTTGGTCCGTTTGGTGGGCCTTATGGAAGTGTGGCCCAGACTGGCGCATTCCCCATGGCACCAGTAGTCTCTCGGGCTGGAGGAGGAGCCCAGACTCCCACCACTCCCGCTCCGGAGCAGATAGCTCCCCAGTATCAGGCTCCAGTAGGTTAGTCAGTCGGATTAGTTCAGCCGGTTATTGCGACACAGGTCGAAGATGGGCCAGCTATGTCTTCTGAGGCTTAATGGAGATTGCACAGGTTTACCAAGCTCTTTCCTGTTCACTTCAATGGTTCTCCTTCAGAGGATCCGCAGGGGTATCTTGATAGTTGTCACGAGGTTCTACGGAACATGGGTATAGTGGAGACCAATGGGGTCGATTTTGCTGCATTTCAGATGACTGGTTCCACCAAGAAATGGTGGAGAGATTACTTGTTGACCAGACCAGCTGGGTCGTCTGCTCTTACTTGGGACCAGTTCTCTTAGCTCTTCATAGAGAAGTTTTTGCCTATCACATTGAGAGATGAGCGTCGCCGTCAGTTTGAGCGTCTCCAGCAGGGCTGTATGACTGTTACTAAATATGAGGCCCGTTTTGTGGATTTAGCCCGTCATGCCATTCTTCTGCTTCCCACCGAGAGAGAGAGAGAGAGTGGGGAGTTTTATTGATGAACTTGCTCAACCTATCAGATTGCAGATGGCTAACGAGACTGGGAGTGAGATTTCTTTTTCAGGCGGCTGCTAATGTCGCGAGACGAGTTGAAATGGTTCTTACCCAGGGAGGTCAGGGGTCTGACAAGAGACCTCATCTTTTCGGTGAGTTCAGCGGTGCCTCATCTAGAGGTAGGAGTACTTTTTGTAGAGGCCATCCTCCTAGGCCGCTTCATTCAGTGCTCCAGGCATCCCACGGTGCCTCAGGTGGTCGTGGCCCTTAGATGTATTATTCCGACCAGCTAGCCTATAGTGCACCACCAGCTCCTATTAGTGCACCTCCACTCCAGAGTTATCAGGGTGTTTATTCAGGTCGACAGGGTCAGTTTCAGGGTTAGCAGTCACAACAGCCGAGGTTATCTTATACTTGTGGTGATCCAAGGCACATTGCTAGATTTTGCCCCTCGAGCAACAGGCAGCTCACAGCATCAGTGTTCTCGTGCCATGGTTCCGGAACTACTTGCTGTAACCACCTACTCAGCCAGCCAGAGGCAGGGGTCAGGCAGCCTAAGGTAGGGGCCAGACAGTTAGAGGTGGAGGTCAGGCCATTAGAGGTGGAGACCAGCCAGCTAGAGGTCGTCCCAGGGATGTAGTTCAGTGTGGTGGGGCCCAACCTCGGTGTTATGCTTTCCCAGCTAGGCATGAGGCTGAGTCATCTGACGTTGTTATCACAGGTACTGTTTCAGTTTGCAGTAGAGATGCTTCAGTTCTATTTGATCCGAGATCTACTTACTCCTATGTGTCATCCTATTTTGCTTCCTATTTGGTTGTGCCCCGTGATTATTTGAGTGCTCCTGTGTGTGTGTCCACACCAGTGGGAGATGCTATTATTGTAGATCGTGTTTATCGTTCGTGTGTTGTCACCATTGGGAGTGTTGAGACTCGTGTATATCTTCTACTTCTCGACATGGTTGATTTAGATGTCATACTGGGTATGGATTGGCTGTCAGCTTATCATGCTATATTAGATTGTCACGCCAAGACGGTGACCTTAGCCTTGCAGGGGTTCCCCCGATTAGAGTGGAGAGGGAATCTTGGCCATTCTGCCAGCAGGGTTATCTCTTATGTGAAGGCTCAGCATATGGTCGAGAAAAGGTGTCTAGCTTATTTGGCTTATGTACGCAATTCTAGTGCGGAGGTTCCTTCCATAGATTCGGTGCCGGTTGTTCGTGAATTTCCAGAGGTGTTTCCTGCAGACCTGCCGAGGATGCCACCTGACAGGGATATTGATTTCTGCATTGATTTGGCTTCGGACACCCAATCTATTTTCATTTTGCCATATTGCATGGCCCCGCCAGAGTTGAAAGAATTGAAGGAGTAGTTGCAAGATTTGTTTGATAAGGGCTTCATTAGACCTAGTGTCTCGCCCTGGGGTACACATGTGTTGTTTGTGAAGAAGAAAGGTGGATCGATGAGGATGTGTATAGATTATTGGTAGCTGAACAAAGTCACCATCAAGAACAAATTTCTATTGCCGAGGATTGATGATTTATTTGATCAGCTTCAGGGTGCCAAGGTGGTTTCAAAGATTGATTTGAGATCTGGGTACCATCAGTTGAGGATTAGGGCATCCGATGTTCCTAAGACAGCTTTTTGTACTAGGTATGGGCATTATGAGTTTCTAGTGATGTCAATTGGGCTGACAAACGCCCCAGCAACATTTATGGATTTGATGAACCGAATTTTCAAACCCTACTTGAATTCCTTTGTGGTTGTGTTTATTGATGATATCTTGATCTACTCCCACAGTCAAGAGGAGCATGAGCAGCACCTTCGGATCGTTCTTCAGACTCTGAAAGACAGCCAATTATATGCTAAGTTCTCAAAATGCGAGTTTTGGT
>AWOL01S0024847.1:1457-88600 GCA_000715115.1 Nicotiana otophora | reverse complement strand
AGATGTTTTTGAGCCCAGTCGTGTTCTAGCTTGTACAGTTGCTCGGTCTTCTTTGTTTGAGCACATCAGAGATCGGCAGGATGACGATCCTCATTTACTTGTCCTTAGATACACAGTGCGGCATGGTGGTACCAAGTAGGTTACTGTTGGAGATGACGGAGTTTTGAGGATGCAGGGTCGTATTTGTGTGCTTAATGTGGATGGACTTCGTGAGTTAATCCTTGAGGAGTCCCACAGTTCCCGGTATTCTATTCATCTGGGCACTGCCAAGATGTATCAGGACTTGAGGCAGCATTATTGGTGGAGGCGAATGAAGAAGGACATAGTTGCCTATGTAGGTCGGTGCCTAAATTGTCAACAGGTGAAATACGAGCATTAGAGACCCGGTGGTTTGCTTCAGAAGATGGAGATTCCTGAGTGGAAGTGGGAGCGTATCACTATGAACTTTGTTGTTGGACTCCCACGGACTCAGAGGAAGTTCAACACCGTGTGGGTTATTGTGGATAGGCTGACTAAGTCAGCGCACTTCATTCCTGTGGCAGCTACCTATTCCTCGGAACGGTTAGCAGAGATTTATATTTGTGAGATTATCCGTCTTCACGGTGTGCCCTTGTCTATCATTTTTGCTCGAGGTATGCAACTTACCTCGTAGTTTTAGAGGGCAGTTCAGTGTGAGTTGGGTACGCGGGTAGAGTTGAGCACAACATTTCATCCTCAGATGGACGGGCAGTTCGAGTGTACTATTCAGATCTTGGAGGATATGCTTCGTGCTTGTGTTATAGACTTCAGAGGATCGTGGGATCAGTTCTTTCCCCTTGCAGAGTTCTCCTACAATAACAGCTACCAGTCGAGCATTCAGATGGCTCTTTATGAGGCATTATATGGTAGGCAGTGTCGGTCGCCAGTTGGGTGGTTCGAGCCGGGAGAGGCTCGGTTGTTGGGCACAGACTTAGTACATGATGCCTTGGATAAGGTCAAGATTATTCAGGATCGGCTTCGCACAGCTCAGTCCAGGCAGAAGAGTTATGCCGACCGTAGAGTTCGTGATATTGCATTCATGGTCGGAGTGAGAGTGTTACTTCAGATATCACCCATGAAGGGTGTAATGAGGTTCACAAAGAAGGGCAAGTTGAGCCCTAGGTATATCAGACCTTTTGAGATTCTGGAGAGAGTGGGAGATGTGGCATACAGGCTTGCGTTGCCACCTAGTTTAGCAGCTGTTCATCCGGTATTCCATGTGTCCATGCTTTGAAAGTATCACGCTGATCTGTCCCATGTGTTAGATTTCAGTTCTGTCCAGTTGGACAAGGATTTAACTTACGAGGAGGAGCCAGTGGAGAGGTCAGCCTATTGAGACAGCTACTTGGGAGTTTGAGTCCGATATGCGGAGTAGATATCCCCACCTTTTCACCAACCCATGTACTTTTCTATGTCCGTTCGAGGACGAACGATTGTTTTAGAGGTGGAGAATCTGATGACCCAAAAGGGTCATCTTATGTTTTAGAACTCGAATCTGCGCTCTTAAACATTAACAATATCATTTTTACCCTCCTCGATTTGCGTACAAAGTCCGGGCAGGTTTTCGGAAAGCTTTTATGTTAAAAACTAATGAAAATAAGAATTGTTGACTTAAAAGTTGATTTTAGTTGACTTTGGTCAATATTTTTGGTAAACGGGCCCGGATCCATGCTTTAACGGTCCCAGTAGGTCCGCATCGAATTATGGGACCTGGGCGTATGTCCGGAATCGAATTCGGAGGTCTCTAGCTTGAGTTATAAATTTTTGATGAAAATTAAATGTTTGGAAATTAATTGTTTTTAAAAATTGATTGATATTTGGCATTGTTAGTATCAGGTCTGTATTTTTGTTCCGGAGCCCGGTACAGGTTCAATATGATATTTAAGACCTGTCTGTGAAATTTGGTGAGAAACGGAGTTGATTTGACGTGATTCGGACGTCCAGTTGAGAAAATAGAAATTTTAAAGTGTTCTTGAGAATTTCATTTGATTTGGTGCTAAATTTAGAGTTCTAGGTGTTATTTTGGCAATTTGATCGTGCGAGCAAGTCTCTATGATGTTTTTAGACTTGTGTGCATGTTTGGTTTGGAATCCCGAGGGCTCGGGTGAGTTTCGGATAGGCCACGGAATATTTTGGACTTTGGAAATCTGGTTTGTTTCTGCAGAGTCTAGGTTATGGCATGTCCTTCTTCGCGTTCGCGAAGGTCCTTTAGCGAACGCGAAGAGTAAACTGATGAGTCAGGGATTTCTTCTTCACGAACGCGAAGGCTTGGTTGCATATGCGAAGCAATGGAGGCACTACCCTTCGCGAACACGACAAGCCCATCGCGAATGCGTAGTGTTAGGCATTGGGGAGGGGGAGTCAGTCGTTCCTTCATCGCGAACGCGAGCAATGCCTCGCGAACGCGAAGTCCATGGGGGGAGTAACCATCGCGAACGCGAGCAGTTGCTCGCGAACGTGAAGGTTTGGCAGCCGGTACCCTTCACGAACGCGACAGTGGCCTCGCGAACACGATGCACACTGTCGCCCGGTGCATAAAACAGAATCAAGCACGGGCTTAAGCCATTTCTTCAACATGTTTCAAGAACCAAACAGATAGAGGCGATTTGCAA
Source organism: Nicotiana otophora (assembly GCA_000715115.1). Taxonomy (NCBI): domain Eukaryota; kingdom Viridiplantae; phylum Streptophyta; class Magnoliopsida; order Solanales; family Solanaceae; genus Nicotiana; species Nicotiana otophora. The sequence continues at coordinate 85,970 of AWOL01S0024847.1, read as the reverse complement.
GAGTCATTTTCGTCCCCAAAGTGTTGGTAAGTGATTCTAAACAATTTTCTTTCAATTACCCATTACATTTCTTCAATTATCAACCTAAAATCTAGAGTTTTCATGGTAGAATTAGGGGTTAGGGTAGAAACTAGGAATTTTGGAAATTTGGGGATTTCGACCTCAATTTGAGGTCGGATTCCAAAACCAATTATATATTCGGGCTCGTGGGTGAATGGGTAAATGGATTTTGGTTCGAACCTCGGGTTTTGACCAAGCTGGCCCGGTGTCGATTTTTCGACTTTTTGGAGGAAAATTTGTGAAATTTAATTGATGCAATATAATTGATTCCTTTAGCAATATTTGATATTATTGAGTCATTTTTGAATAGATATGAGTGGTTTGGAGGTGAATTCCAAAGGAAAAGCTGTGATTGAGAATTTATTAGCCTTCAGAGCGAGGTAAGTGTTATGTCTAACCCTCACTTGAGGGAATTAGGAACTTTAGATTAGTTGCTAAGTGAAATTCATGTGAGTGGCATGTATGTGAGGTGACGAGTACTTTTGGGCCGCCAATTTACCTGTTTTCCATGTTTCTCTATTTTTCTTATATTATCTCTTTCCTATGCCAAATTTCTACGTGTTATACTAGTGTTGTTCAATTTATCGTTCTTATCATGTTTACGGATTTTCTGGTGATAATTGAGTTTCTATTTCAAAGTTGAGATTAATATTATGGAACCAAATGTTGAAGTAAGGTTTGTACTTTTTATTCTATCTCCCTATTGTTATTTATGCATTGCATTATGGTACGGAAGAGTGTTAATGCACGAAGGGTAATGCCGTGCCATATTGTGTGTGTTAATACATGAAGGGTGATACCGTGCCATATTGTGAGTGTTAATGCCCGAAGGTTGATGCCGTGCCATGATATGAGAGTTAATGGACGAAGGGTGATGCCGTGCCGTTTCTATTAATTTTATGGTGAGATTGAAAGTAAAAGCACGAATGGTGATGCCATGCATTTTTTCTTACTGTATTCACTATTCCTGTTGATTCATGGTATATTGACTGCTCCGATGATCATTCTGTTGTAGTTCTTTATCTTGTATTCCCCTCAGTATGTTCCCCTCCTGACAATTCCTGTTTAGTTCTTCATTTCTGTTATTTGTATATACACTGTTAAATTCTACGGGTTGATTTGTAGGTGCCTTGCCTTAGCCTCGTCACTACTTCGTCGAGGTTAGGCTCGACACTTACCAGTACATAGGGTCGGTTGTAATGATGCTGCACTCTGCACTTTCTGTGCAGATTGTGATACCGACTCAGGTTGATCGATATTCTATTATTGGTCCGCTGTCCAGAGACTCAAGGTAGATCTGTCGGCGTTCACCTTGAAGTCCCCATCTATATTTTATGCCCTACTGTTTTCTTTCATTCAGACAGTTGTATTTCTTTTAGACGATTACTTGCAGTAAATCCTAGAATGCTTGTGAATTGTGACTCCAGATTCGGGTGGCAGTAATTAATACAATTTTATGATATTTCATCTTAGTTAATTATTGTTAATTACTGAATGGAATAAGGAATTGGTTTAATGATTCTCTAACGTTGGCTTGCCTAGTAAGTGAAATCTCAGGCGCCATCATGGTCCCGTCGGTGGAAAATTTCGGGTCGTGACATTAAATCTCTCTAATTCCCTAAGGGAATGAAAATGCCTCAAGGAATTGACAAAGTGTGAGCCGGGAAATGAAAGATGAAGTGCTTAAGGAAGGTGTAACCACTTACCCATATTGCATCAATCCCTAATCCAAAAGACTTCATTACATCCCGAAAGAAGTCCTACTTGATTTTGAGCCGAGTGAGCTTACATTAGTGGTGATCTACATAAGGGGCAAGCTTATGGTACTTGAAGCCGTACTTGTGACATTCTCTTTAGAGATATGAGTAAGTCTTTCATAAATTTTTGAATTTAGTGCTAAATTCTTAAGTGAGATTGGCAAATGGAACGTAAAGAAGGAAGAGTTTGGAATCCACCATGACCTACAAGATAGAGCGAGAGTCCTTAATGCGTGAAGTCAACTCTTGATGCTCAAATATCACATTAGAACTATATGTGTATGAATGTTTAACTTGTCACCTTGTTGATAATTCATGAGTAGTGTGGGTAATTTTTGGTCTCAACTGATGTGTAGATGGCTCACTTTCGACTCGCTGAAATGACCCTTAACTTTTGGAGGTGGGAACTAATTTATTTTCTTGAGGACAAGCAAAAACTTAAGTTTGGAGAGTTGATAAGTAGGGATTTTGACCGCTTATTAGCGCCCTTTAGCTTTAATTTTAGTCTAAAAGCATTGAATTTCGTTCCCGAAACTAATAAAATTATGCAAAATTACAGGAATAATGGAAGTTAATCTCCCGAGATAAAATCCGGCAAACAAAGGAGTAGTCCAAGCACAAGGCAACAAAAGGCATAAAAGCACACAATGTGCGGTCTGCATAAGGAATTCTGCGGCCGTAGAAGAAATTACGGACCGCAGCCTATGACCGCAAACAAAGAAGAAAAATTCAGCAGAGATTTGAGTAAAATGCGGACCGCTTGTGCGACCGCCAAGCTAAGCTAGAAGTTGAATATCAGAGAGTGTGCAAAAAGACCAAGTCCAGAGCCTCTGTGAATTGCAGATTGCACAAGAATTGTGCGACCGTAATCCTAATTATGTGGACCGCAGAAGAGTTGCCTCGCGGCCGCAGTTTAAAAATGTGCGGTTGCAGACCTCCAGTTCCTGACATATGAAGAAATCTGCGAACTGCACATGAAATTGTGCGGCCACAAAACCTCCCGAGGGGTATTTTTGACCGAGATTTTCAGCCTTGTATAAATAGAATAGTTTCACAAAATTAGGTCAAGTTTTGAGTATCTGAAGCATTGTAGCCGTTTTTCTTTGCTGTTTTAGCAAACATTAGCTTATTTTGGTGTTTTAACATTAGATTTATTTATTTTAATCTTTCAATATGAGTTTAATTATCGTTTCTTCTTTATTTTCTCCTACACCCACTGTGAGTAGCAAGATATTTACTAGGGTTGTGACCCAACCCTAGTGTGTAAACCTTATGGATGATTAATTGTATGCTTGTTTATGATTGGATGATTATTATTAACTTAGTTCATGCTTCATTTGTAGAATTAATGGTTGCAAACATTGATTCAAGTCTATTTGACTTAGTCTCTTCTTGAGAAAGAGGGACCCAGTCTAGGTTAACTTGGCTAACAAGGAATTCGGTCAATTGAAAGATTGATTAACCCAATTAAAGGGTTCAACCTAGAAATAGTAATAACCCGACTTGAGCTCTTATCAACTGTTTATGTTGATACCCATTTGGTCTTGAGAAAGACAAATTGGGCAAAACCACTCTCTGACCGAGAGGTATTGAGTGGGTAACGTAGAGTTGTGAGCTATAATACACCCCAATCAAAAAAACGAGAATAAAAGTCTTTATCCCATTAGGCAAATACCTAGATTATGGTCACAGCCTAGGCTTTTTATGTTTTTAGAAAACCCTAAAAAATAATTAACTCTAGTCATATATATTTAATTTGCATTCCTTAGATTAATACTAGATATAGAAACAAATACCCTATTATGGAAGTGCAATCTAGATACTTCACTTGACCATTCCGAATATATACTCTTAGCTCCCATCTTAGCTCCATGTGGATTTGACCCCGACTCTTTGTTGGATTTTATTATTGCATACGATCGTGTTATACCTCTTGCGAGGTGTGTATTTGGACGTGATCAGAGGCCTCGTCGTTCTGTTTCAGTGGAAACTCATCTTAAGGTAGAGGTTAGTTTGGTAAAGGCTATCATGGTAGGCCAGCTCATGTTGCACATCATGGAGCCCATGGTACAGTGGCTCTACTATCTTTCAACACTCCAATTCCATCATCTTTTAGTACTCTTCTTGAGAGTTCGTATCATGCTCCGTCTATTCATGGTTCCTTTAGTGGGTATTTAGGTTATCAATAGCAGTATCAGTCTCACAACCTCATTCAGCTAGGGTTTTTTATGAGTGTGGAGAGTTCGACCATGTGAGGAAGTATTGCCCCAGGCTTAGTAGACAAATCATCAAATTTTCCAATTAGTGGTTCTCGCCAGTTACATCAACCCGTGCTCAGTCAGCTAGAAGGGGAGGGTATATAGTAAGAGGTCACCTAAGAGGAGGCTGTTAGGTTGGTGGAGGATCGACCAGTGGCGGTCAGGCTCGTTGATATACTTTTCCAGGTAGACCCGAGGTGGTGGCCTCAGATGTTGTGATCACAAGTATGGTTTCATTCTGTCATAGAGATGAATTTGTGTTGTTTGATACGAGGTCTACTTATTATGTGTCATCATATTTTGATCCTTATTTAAATAGAGCAGTAGCATGAGTTATTGGATAAGGGATTCATCAGGCCGAGTATTTCTCCTTGGGGTGCACCGATGTTGTTTCTGAAGAAGAAGAAGGATAGTTCCATGAGGACGTGCATTGATTATAGGCAGTTGAACAAGGTTACTATCAAGTACAAGTATCTATTACCTCTCATCGATGATTTGCTTGATCAGCTTCAGGGTGTTCTCAAAGATTGACTTGAGATCGGGTTATCACCAATTGAAGATTACGGCTTCAGATATCCTTAAGACTAATTTTAGGACACGTTATGGGCATTATGAGTTTTTGATGATATCTTTTGGTCTGACTAATGCCTTAGCAGCTTTCACGCATTTAATGAAAAATGTGTTCTAGCCTTATTTGGATTTTTTTGTCATTGTGTTCATTGATGATATCTTGGTATATTCCCATAGTAGGGAGGAGCACGAGCATCATTTGAGGATTGTGCTTCATATTCTGAGGGAGAAGAAGTTGTATGCTAAGATCTCCAAATGCGAGTTTTTTTTGGACTTGGTGGCATTCTTGGACAACATGGTATCTAGTAATGGGATCGAGGTGGATTCGAAGAAGATTGAGGTAGTCTAAAGCTGGACCAGACCTTCTACAACTACATAAATCAGGACTTCTTGGGTTTGGATGGCTACTATCATCGCTTTGTGGAAGGGTTCTCATCTATTACAACTCCATTTACCAAGTTAACTCAAAAGGGCACTCCATTGAGATGGTCTGACGAGTGTGAGTAGAGCTTTCAGAAGCTCAAGACTGCTTTGACTATAACTCCAGTTTTGGTATTGCCCTCGGGGTCGGGGATATATATGATATATTATGATGCTTTGTACGTTGTCCTTGATTGTCTGTTGATGTTGGATGGTAGGGTTATTACCTATGCATCATGAAAGTTGAAGCGCCATGAGAGGAACTATCCGGTACATGATTTGGATTTAGTAGCTAGTGTCAGGTGCCCAAGATTTGGAGGCATTAACTATATATCGTGTCATGTGAGGTTTAAACTGATTATCGTTGTTTTCAGCATTTGTTCAAGCAAAATGATTTGAATTTGAGGCAGGGAGGTGGTTGGAGTTGTTGAAGAATTATGATATCATTATCTTGTATCATCCGGTTAAGACTAATGTGGTAGCAGATGTCTTGAGTAGGAACACAAAGAGTATAGGGAGTTTGGCATTTATTCCAGCTGTGGAGAAGCCTTTTGCTATGGATGTTCTGGCTTTGGCCAACAGATTTGTGAGGATGGATATTTCTATGCCTAGCAGAGTTCTTGCTTGTGTTTTTGCACCGCTTATTTGAGCACATTAAGGCTTCTCACTATGATGATCCCTATTAGCTTGTTCTAGGTACACGGTGTTGCTAGGTGGTTCTAAGGAGGTGGTCATTTGTGATGATGGTGTATTTCTCCTTTAGGGTCGGATTTGTATTCCTAATATGGGTGATTTGAGGGATTTGATTCTTGAAGAGGCTCATAATTTGTGGTATTCTATTGATCCAAGTACTACGAAAATGTATCGTGACTTGAAGCGGTATTATTAATAGAAGAGGATGAAGAAGGACATTTTTTGACATGATTCTAGGTGTTTGAATTGTCAGCAGGTCAAATATAAGCATCAGAAATTAGGTGGTTTGACGTAGAGATTGGTGATACCGCAGTGGAAGTAGGAGCCTATTACTAGGGGGTGTACATGGACCGGGTTTGTTCAGTTTTTCTCAAAACTAAACCAAACCGACTATAGCGGTTTGGATTGGTTTAGTTTTGTTGGGTTTTCGGGTTTCTTGGATTTTTTTGTTACATAAATATTATTTTAATCTTAATTTGTTAAAGTTATCGATAAAGTTTTGATAAGTAAATATATATTTAGTAGAAATTTAAAAAATTGACAAATATATGATCAATTAATATATTATTATGGGAGAACCTTTTTAGTAATACATGATAGTTATTTTCTTAGTCGTCTAATAATAATTTTTCGTTGATGTACACTTTCAAATTTAACCGAATTTAATAATTAAACAGAAAATTTTAGTATGAAACCTAAATAATGATATGTTCTATTTAATTTCCTTGTCCTTATTTCAATTGTTATTAGTCAGTAGCTTTAGATCTTAGTTAATTTTAGTTAGAAATCATATAAATCACAATTGTTGATCATATTGAATAACAATCAAGCTAGAAACTATAAGAATACTGTTTAAATCCAATCCTTGTGGATATGATATTATACTATACTATATTTGATTAGCGAGCATAATTTAAGTGTGTGTTTCGAGCTCGTCATATACCTTGAAGTCTCTAAAATATCTAGTCCAATCACTGGCGTCCGACACGAGCTGAAGTACCTGGATCTGCACAAAACTGTGCAGAAGTATAGCATGAGTATATCACAACGATATCCAGTAAGTATCAAGTCTAATCTCAGTAGAGTAGTGACAAAGCCAAGTCAAGACACCTACTAGACAAAAAAACTTGAATAAAATATAATATAATCTAATAATGCAAAGAAAAGAAATAAATAACAACAAAGCAGTACAATGATGTAAGTCTAACAACAGATATTAAAGCAATAAAGGACAACAAGAATGAACATATCATAAGAACAAGAAGTAATCAAATACGGTCAAATACAAGTAAAACAAATGAAGGAGTAACAATAATCGTTCAATCAACAAGCCTTTTCAACATAGAATGTACAACATGAATCACAACTGAGGCACCACATCTCATATCTATATTTCACAATTTACAACCACAATCTTCCTTATATCACCGCATGAGCCTTGCATTTATATATATATTTTTAAATATTTTTTTCGAAATAGCTACACATGCTTTATCCCCCTTATATCACCACATGGCTTCAAGTAATTCCCTTACTAGAGACATGCGTACAAATCCCACCTTATCTCGCCGCATGCACATCAACCCCTATCTTTATCCCTCCGCATGTGCGTAAATATCACAACCCAATAATCAACTCGCACCACACGTGCCCATATGCCACAACATTGCCAAAATCAACAATACCAATGTTACTACAACACATAGACCGCAACTCAACAACAATGTGTACAAAAATCTCATTAATAACAAAATAAATGTGAAACAACTCAACGAGGGAAGATATCTCAATAATCAACAACTTCAATCTCAATGTGTTAATAGCTTTCACAACTACAACTTCAATAACTCAAAATAGAGGTATTCCCATGGAATGACAACTTCCAATTCAAGTGCATAACATAAGCTTAACAATGAAAGAAATAGCATGAAATAGCAACTAAGTCTAAATGCATGAGAATACCTCAACAATGGAAAGAATGGCATGTAACAACAACTACTAATGAATGCATGTAAGAGCAACTTTTGACAATGGAAACTAGAACATGTATTGACAACTTCAATTAAAGTATGCAAGCATAAACTTGGCAATGAAAGATAGAATAAATGATAACAATTTTAAATAGATTCTTAAGATTAACCTATGAGTCTAAACCGATCCATTTGCACATATAAGCATGTGTACACCCTCATCACCTCATGTACACGTCTTTAACATAGTTCAAATAGTACAATAAAACTCAATCCTAAGGGGTAATTTTCCCACATAAAGTTAAGCCAGATACTTACCTCAACTAGGCCAAATCAACACAAAAAAATAACTTTTCCATTAAACTTTGTCTTCGCGCGGCTCAAATCTAACTTAAAATGACTTAATATCATCAAACAATGCAAGAGAAACCAATTATGATTAATAAAGCTATAATCTTTACACAATTTCTCAAAAGTCAACCCTGTGCCCGCCCGGTCAAATCCCAAATCCAAGGGTAGATCTTGACTACCCATAACCCCACGAGTCCATATATATGTTTTATTTTCAAGTCTGAGTCTATTAAAATCTCAAATCCCAAATTTTCATTTTTCAAAACATAGATAAAATTTCCAAAACTTTCTCTTTGATTCTCATAATTTTGATCTTAAATCTCATATATAATCAGTAATATAGTTCAAAATGGATCAAAATAAATTACCCAATGATGGTATGTGAAACTCGCCTCTCCAAATCGCCTCCTATCGAGTCTAGGTTTCTAAAATGAGAGAAATGAGATCAAATCCCGACTTTCCAACTCTTTTGTTCAGTTGCAGATGTCGAAATTGTGACACTGGGTTCGCAATTGCGAACCCTTGCAATTGCGGCGCCTGACAACCTAAAGAAAAGTCATAAATGCGACACTGGCTTTGCATTTGTGAAGCCTACTTCCATCGCAAATGCGACAAAATTTGTCGCAATTGCGAACCTACCCATTCAAGCCTACACTTTGCATTTGCAATGTTGCAATCAAGGCATCGCAAATGCGATACCTGAATCCCCTATGCTAGGATCACAATTGTGATGCTGGTGCTCGTATTGCGAACCTACTCAGTCTAGCCTACACTTCGCATTTTCAATGTTGAAATCAAGGCATCGCAAATGCGATACCTGAATCCCCTATGCTAGGATCAGAATTGCGATACTGGTGCTCGCAATTGCGACACCTGAGACACCAACACACCAGTAACCTGGAACTGAGTCCAAACCATTCAGAAAGACATCTACTCACCCGAGCCTTAGGTGCTCCAAACCAAACATCCATACAAGTCTAAAAACATCATACGAACTCGCCCGTGAGATCCAAATACCAAAATAACATCTAGAACCACAAATCGGACATCAAACGCATTAAATTCAAAAGAAAACTCAAGAACCTCTAGAATCGCAACCAAGTATCTGAATCCTATTAAACCAAATCCGAATGACACCAAATTTTGCAGTCAAGTTTCAAATAGCAAACCGGACCTATTCGAAGTCCCAAAACCAAATTATGAATCTGATAGCCATGAAGTCAACCTACGATCTAACTTGGGAAAACATCTAAACCTCAAATTGCCAACTTTCGGCAAAACAAGTCAAATTTACCTAGGGACCTCCGAATTTGATTCCAGGTATACGCCCAAGTCCAAAATCATGATATGAACCTATTGGAGCCATCAAAACACCGTTTCGGTATCGGTTTTCACAAAAGTCAAATGTCACAACCCAAACTTCCACCTTAAGGATCGTGATGGCACCTAATCTCCAAAACTAGGTAAGTCGATCACTTACAATAGATAAACCAACTAACATGATACTTTTAAAGCAGATCTTGATATAAATACTGAAATAAAGGTGATACAAGCCTACACGACAATAATCACAACAATCCCCCTAAGACTAGGTAGTACAAAGTCACGAACTTTAGCTGAATATATAGAGATATCTCAAAACAAAATACAATACTATTTAGTTAGCAAATTAACAGTACAATTAAAAGGAAAAGGACTCCAAGGGACTGTGGCTATCATGCAGCTCTACCTTGAATCCTCGCGATCGACGAAGCTAACACTATCTGGGTCCACAACCTCCAACACGTAGATCTGCACAGAAATGTGCAGATGCGTAGCATGAGTACACCACAATCGGTACCCAGTAAGTATTAAGACTAACCTTGGTGGAGTAGTGATGAGGTACAAGTCAAGACACCTACTATACATAATAACATGTGCAGTATATCAGTATAAAGCTAATAATGGAAGCAAGAATTAGTAAATGGCAACAAGGAATAAACATGTTATAAAAACAGTAAAGTAATTAGAACACTGTTAAAGTACCAGTGAAACCAAATAAGAAAAATAAATGACACCCGAATAATCAAGCAGTCCTAACACGAGGCTTAAAACTAAACCACCCCGAGGTACCACTCCTCAAAACCACAAGCCACGAGTCCCAAGTCGCAAATCATATACACATGGCACCTCGTGCCCTCATTATCATTCACAACCGCACGGACAACTCACATGCCAATATCTCAATCTGCCCGGCATGGTCACACGCTCACTATCACAATCTGCTCGACGTGGTCACCAGATCAATATCACAATACGCCTGGCATGGTCACAGACTCAATCTCACATGGTCACAGACTCAATATCACAATCCGCCCGACATGATCACAGACTTAATATCACAATCTTCCCGGCATAGTCACGAGCTCAATATCACAATCCGCTTGGCATGATCATAGGATCAATATCACAATAAAAGCAAATACACAAGTTTACATGTGTATGATCAATGAATATCAAGTTTCATACTCTTGAACTAGTACATACAACAAGTTACGGTGTATGCATGTGCGAGTGTACTATTATAGTCTAAGTCATCAATTAATATCATAAACATCGTGTAGCTCATTGGAAACAACACGACAAGTCACGTAATGTGCATGACACACCCAAAGAAAATCACACCCTCACATGAGTATCATCAAGCATATGGCCCCAGGCCATCACATATCATCCCCGTCATAGCCACCCTTTTCTCTCTGCATTGACAATATCATAATAGCCACCCTTATTGCTCCATCAAGATAATAAACACAATAGTTACCCGTATCACTCCGCCCAGACAATAACATAATAGCCACCCGTATCACTCCGCCTAGACAATATGTCACTAGCCACCCATATCACTCCGTACAATCGACAACAATGAGATGCATCCCTTATGCCCCGCATAGCAACAATAAATCCACACAACAAATCCACACGTGCCTAAATACAACAACACGACATATCAACTCGTACCGCACGTGCCCATAGGCCATAACATTTCCAATATAACAGCACCAATGTCACCACAACACATAGCCCACGGCTCAACCGCAACGTGCACAAAAATCTCAATAACAACATAATGAAACGGAAAATAAATCAACAAAGAAGGATACTCCATAAAAAAATATTTCAACTAAAACAGGTTAGTAGCTCCCAATAAATTCAACTTCAATTACCTGCTTAAGAATAAACTTAACAATGAAAGACATGACGTGTACTAACAACATCAAATAAATACACATAAGAGAAACTTGACAATGAAAGATGGAACATGCACTAACAACTTCAATTAAAGCATATAAAAATAAACTTGACAATGGAATATAGAGCATGTAATGACAAATTCAATTAAAGCATATAAGGATAAACTTGACAATGGAATGTAGAACATGTAATGACATATTCAATTAAATGCACACAAGAATCCTAAGAGTATAATACCGTCACTTTCCACATATAAGACTGTGTACACACTCGTCACCTCATGTACACGTCTTCCACATAATCCAAATACTGTAATTAATGCAAATCCTATAGGGTAGTTTCCCCCACAGAAAGTTTTGCAAGATACTTACTTCAAAGAAGCTTAATGAATACACTAAGAAACCCTTTACGTGTGAAATAACCTCCGGACGTCTCGAATCTAGCCAAAATAACTTAATATCATAAACAAAAGTCATAGGAAATACTTTCAAATAATAAAGCTTCGATCTTGAATAAGAATCAAAAAGTCAATCCAAAATGTAAATCTCGGGCCCGCACCTCGACACTTGACAAAACTAACAAAATCTGAACACTCATTCTGATACGAGTCCAACCATACCAAAATCATCCAATTCCAACCTCAACTCTGTCTTCAAATCATTATTTTATGTTTTAGAAAGTTTTTACTAAAATTACCAATTTGTCCAACTCAAATCATCAATTAAATGATTACAACAAGGATGGAATCATGAAATCTAAACAAATTCGAGTTAAGAATACTTACCCTAATCTAAAACGTGAAATACCTTCCAAAATCGCCAAAATCCGAGCTCACTAACTCAAAAGGTTATAAAATAAGAAAAGTCCTCGAATTAGAGTACTTATAGTTTGCCCATGGGTTCCTCTTCGCGATCACAGGGCCTTCTTCACGATTGTGAAGACTAAAATCAAATTTTTCTTGAATTACCCCTTTGTGAATGCATCTGTAGCCCGCGAACGCAACCCACGCATGCCCTGGCCTTCGCCAACACGGAAGGAAAACACCTGGTTGCCCCGTCCGGCCGTCACTCTACGTGAACGTGATAGCACTAGCGCGAACGCAATGAACTCAGCTCATCAATGCTCCACGAACGCAAACACAGCATCGCGAACGCGATGAACAAAACATCATACTCTCAAATAACCCTTCTAGATCACAAACATCCTTCTGGGAACGCGATGAACTGCTGATATTAGAAAAAACAAAAATTCTAAAACATGAAGAAATTGCCCTTAGCCCATCCGAAACGCACCCGAGGCCCTGGGGACCCCGTCCAAACACACCAACCAAATCCTAAAACATAACGCGGACCTACTCGAGGCCTCAAATCACACCAAACAACAACAAAAATACGAATCGCACCTCAATTCAAGCCTAATGAACTAATGAACTTTCAACTTCTAAAACGCACGCCGAAACACATCAAACCAACCTGGAATTACCTCAAATTTTGTAAGCAAGTCCCAAATGACACAACAGACCTATACCAACTTCCGAAACCACAATCAGAGCCCGATATCAATAATGTCAACTCACGATCAAACCTATCAACCTTCCAAACCTTCAACTATCCAACTTTCACCAAAAGGCACCAAATCAACCTACGAAACTCCAAATCAACATCTGGACATACGTCTAAGTCCAACATAACCATACAAAACTATTGGAACCATCAAAACTCCATTCCTGTGTCGTCTTCACAAAAGTCAAACTCATATTAACCCTTACAACTTAAGCTTCTAAAATGAAAATTATTCTTCCAAATCAATCCCGAGCCGCTCGAAAATCGAATCCAACCATACACATAAGTCACAATACCTCATACAAAGATACTCAAGATCTCAAACCCCCGAACGGAACGATAAAGCTCAAAATAACCTGTCAGGTCGTTACATTCTCCCTATTTTAAACAAACGTTCGTCCTCGAACGTGCTAATAGTCTCTCCAAAGTCATCAAATCGCTGAATGAACTCAACATACACAAACTCATGGGTGATCCCACGTCACCCCAATCCACATAAACACGACAATACCATCTCGACCGAAGATTATCACTTCAATCTTAACCAAATAAGCCTGAAACCCAAATTTAAACATCCAAGCACCCCCCCCCCCCCCCTAATGTCCCGATTTACACACATACATCCTCCATCATCCTCTACCAGCTACAACAAACCATAAGTATGCTCACACTGTATAAACACACGACGTAACATATCACCCATATGCCCATACCAATAATGATGTAATAAACATGAAAATCTCATAACCACTCACCCAATCAACAAGTCACACCCAACGCCGCTTGGGCACATACCTCGCAATCTAAACCTAATAAGCACATCTCGAATATGACTAAATATGGAAAGAGAAACACATGAGAACTATCAAACAAGTCCAACAGGTTTAACTCCCCATCGATATCATACTACGAATCCATTCCACAAGGGAGAAACAAAACATATGAACTAATCATAAGGATCTCATCCTAATATAACTCTACTACGACAGGTAGCTCGGTCCAACATATCAATCTACACGAAATCACGAGGATCTCATCTTCATCTCTGAATCAACAGTAGAATAGACATCACACCAACCAAAAAACATTCACTAACTCAATTCTGCAGAATAAAATCACAACACATAACAGACTTCCCATACCGGTAGAACACCTAAATCATAAGTCATAGCCAAACCATCCAGAAATCACATCAAAACCTACCGTATTAAATAACAGAAAGTTTGCCCTAGTCTCCTAACTCTCAATAGTGAACAAACTAAAATAATAGACATGGGCTACCACTATAGAATATCTCAAAAGGGGTAACACATAAGCAGGGTACAAGAATCACGAAACACATCCATATTTGAAGAAAGATAGGAGGACTCACACTGATGAATAGGATCAGATCAAAATAAGATTGATGCTCCTCTATGACAAATCGAAACCATACTTGTAGCGACACCATATGGTGTAGCGGCCTCAGCCCAACTAGGGAACGCATATCAACGGCCTGGGCCTCCCCTCTAGGATGCCCTTTACCCACCTGTCCTCCACCTCTAGTTGGCTATACAAGTGGAGTAGTAACTAGAGTGGAGCCCATAGCTTGAGTGCTCTGATGAAGTCTACCCCTCTGGAGTCTGGGACAAGCATTCATGATGTGCCTAGTATCGTCGCACTCATAATAACCCCTCTGTGGGTGTGGCTGCTGGTGTTGAGTCTGTGCCGGATAACTGGAATAACCATTGTAGGAACCTCGTGTAGGAGGTACACTAAAATATGACAGCACCATATGAGTACCCTAAGGTCCCTGACTAGCTAAAGCACCATAAGTAGTCTGAAGTGCCGACTAGATTAGTCGGTTGACGGAGCCTCCACCGTGATGGGTTAGAGCCGAAGAGTAGAATACACTAAATCCTCCAGGACCTCAAGGCCTCTTGGACTCCCTATCCTCTCTCTCCTGACCCCAAACACGCTCTAACCTCCTGGAAATCTCTATAACCTATTGAAATGGAGTATCAGTCTCCAACTCTCAAGTCATGCTGAATTCAAGGCCATAATTGAGCCCCTCAATAAATCTGTAGACTCGCTCTCTGACTAGGAAAACCAAACTAGGTGCATCCATACTCTGACACCGTCATAGTTCCCTATTGTAGTTGCTCGAACTCTATGCGCTATGCATCTCTAAGGGTCTGTGGGACGAACTCCCTCATAAACATCTCCAAAAATTAAGCCTAGGTGAGTGGCGTTGCATCAGCTGGCCTACCCTCTTCATAATCCTTCCACCACCTATAATTTGCTCCTAATAGCTGAAATGTAGTAAAGACTAGTCTGCTCACCTCCACAATGCCCATGGTGCGAAGAATACAATGACACTTGTCTAGAAAAACTTGCGCATTCTCGGCAACTGTGCCACTGAAAGTAGGAGGATCATACTGTTTAAACCTCTCAAGCCTCTTATGCTCCTCCTTTGATGCCTCTGGCCTGACCTCAGGCTAAACCACAATAACGAGTTGTATTGGAACCACCTGAAGTATGACCAACATGAGCTGCTCTAGAGTACGAGTGGTGGGATTGTGGGCTCCTCCCCTAGTCTGTGAAGTTGCTGGTGCAACCGGGATCAATCCGATCTGAGCTAATGTACCAAACATGCTCAGGAACTACGCTAAAGTTTCTTGAAGCCCAAGGGGCTAACAGGCACCTCTGGTGCCTGTCCCCCAACCAAAGTTAATGGTGGCTCCTTAGCTGCTGCTCATGCAGGTGCTCTAGCTGTGGCACATACCCATTCTCAGCATGTACCCTGGCCTCTGCCTATCACAGCTCTAGCAGGGGCCGCGAGTGTCTGCTCAGCTAATCTGGTGGTACGTGTCCTCACCATATGTGAGAGAATAGAAATATAAATGCTCACACTCTAAAATCAATATATATGCACGATAGGAATAAGAAAGAAGTTGAATTTTCCTAATATTTTTGTTGCCTCTCGAAGATAAGTACAGACGTCCGTATCGATCAACAAGACTCTACTAAACTTCCTTGTGACTCGTAGAACCTATGAACCTAGAGCTCTAATACCAACTTGTCATGACCCAAAATCCAACTTTAAGGATCGTGATGGCACCTAATCTCAAAAACTAGGTAAGTAGATCACTTACAGCAGTTAAAAAAATTAACATGATATTTTAAAAGCAAAGTTTAATGTAAATACTAAAATAAAGGTGGTACAAGCCTACGCGGCAATAATCACAACAATCCTCCCAAGACTAGGTGGTACAGAGTCACAAAATCTAGCTGCATAAATAGAAATATCTCAAAACAAAATACAATACTGTTCGAATAGCTAATTAATAATACAATTAAAAGGAAAAGGTTTCCAAGGGAGTGCGGGGATCAAGCAGCTCTACCTTGAATTCTCGTGATCAAAGAACCTAACACTGCATGGGTCCACAACCTCTATTACCTAGATCAGCACAAAAATGTGTAGAAGTATAGCACGAGTACACCAATTCGGTACCCAGTAAGTATTAAGACTAATCTCGATAGAGTGGTGACGAGGTACAAGTCAAGCAACCTACTAGACATAATAACTTGTGCAGTATATCAGTATAAAGCTAATAATGGAAGCAAGAATCAGTAAATGGAAACAAGGAATCAATATTCATAAAAATAGTAAAGTAATCAAAACATTGTTAAAGTACCAGTGAAACCAAATAAAGAAAACAAATGACAACCGAATAATCAAGCCTTTCTAACACAAGGTATACAACAAAACTACCCTAAGGTACCACTCCTCGAAACCACAAGACACGAGTCCCAAGGTACCCTGTGCCCTCATTATTATTCACAACTGCACGGACAACTCACACACCAATATCGCAATCTGCCCGGCATAGTCACAAGATCAGTACCACAATCTGCCCGGCATGGTCACATTCAAAATATCACAATCCACCTAGCATGATCACAACCTCAATATCACAATCCTGTCAGGCATGGTCACAAGCTCAATATCACACTCCGTCGGCTTGATCATTGGCTTAATATCACAATGTCCCCCGCATAATCACTGTCATAACCCAAAATCCTAACTTGTCATGACGACACCTAACACATTACTTGGTAAGCCGACAATCACATAACAATTGTGCATTTGAATTACAAACAAAATTCAATAAACTTAGCAGTGGAAAATCTTATGGATAACTGATAAAACGACCATAACTCAACTACGACAATCCCAAAATGCTGGTGTCACCGAGTTCATGAGCTACTAATGTCAACATAGTCTAAACCTCTATACAACTGTCTGAGAAAAAGAACAGTACTGAATAAAAATGAAAGGAACGAGAGTTAAGGTCTGCGGGCATCATAGCATCTATCTCGAAGTCTCCGAACAGGTACTAGCACCACTCTAGCAATCACCGCATCCAGATGTACCTGGATCTGCACACG
The DNA here is from genome assembly GCA_000715115.1 of Nicotiana otophora. NCBI lineage: Eukaryota > Viridiplantae > Streptophyta > Magnoliopsida > Solanales > Solanaceae > Nicotiana > Nicotiana otophora. The sequence continues at coordinate 68,664 of AWOL01S0024847.1, read as the reverse complement.
AAGTGCAGAGTGTAGTATGAGTACAGCTGACCCAATATAATCAATAAGTAATATTAACCTTAGGCTAAAAGCAGTGACGAGCTCAGAAGGATACAGTCAGAATCAGACCAATGACAACACAGATATAACAAAGAGAATGTTAGTAATAACTCAAAGAAATTTCCATATCCGGCTCGTTCACAGTACCGAAATTTAGGCATTCTTTCAAATTCAACAATTTAAGTCCAACACTGAAAAGTTATGTCAAATATAGCTAGCATGAGGAATATTACATCTCTATGCCTACGTGTCAAATATGCATGTTAAATGTAGTGCATCATAGTGAGAATCCCGGGTACTCACACTCTCAGAGTACTCAATCTGTCTATCTCAAACTCTGACTCATCACACACAATCACTTAGCACTGTACGGGTGCCAGGAATCCATGCTCCTTACCAAAGCACTTGTATATAAATCATTGTTCCTGCGCTCACTGCTGGTATGTCAGACTCCGGAGGGGCGGATCCTGCCCAAGCGCTAATATAAAGCCTATAAGGGCTTCTGCGGCGTGCAACCCGATCCATAATAATAATAATAATAATAATAATAATAATAATAATAATAATAATAATAATAATAATAATAATAATAATAATAATAATAATAATAGATATAAAACTAGTATGGCATGCTGTGGCGTGCAGCCCAATCCACAATATCACTCACAATCCGGCTCTCAGGCCCCAACTCAGTCAACAATCTCTCTAGTCTCAGGGGCTCACAATGTCATACCACTTAACCCAAACAATAATAACATGATTTAACATTAATGATAACAGAGACTGAGATATGATATGTAAATGAATAAACATGACTGAGTACATAATTGGAGCTTAAGCGAATAACCCAACAATAGATATAACGTCCGTGGGTCCTAACAGAATAAGTACATAGCCTAGACATGATTTCTAACATGAATCACAACTCAATTACTCTAACACATAAGAATTACACGGATAAAACAAGACTAGATAACTACATAGCACCATAAAAGCAATCGAGTCATAATTAGCATGGAGCACGCCCACACGCCCGTCAACTAGTATGTGTGTCACATCAACACCAATCACATAACACATATTTCAGGGATTTATACCCTTAATACCAAGTTTAGAAGTGTTACTTACCTCAAAGTGCGCAAGTCACTACTCCAACAAACCCTTGCCTCGCGAATCGGCCTCTGAACTACTCGAATCTAGTCATAAACAACTTAATATAATTAATACAAATCATAGGAATTGATCCCATACGATAAAGCTAAGTTCTTTAACCAAATTCTAAAAGTCAACCCTAGGCCCACGCCTCGAAACCTTGACAAATTCACAAAATCCGAATACCCATTCAATAACAAGTCCAACCATACCAAAATCATTCAATTTCACCCACAAATCGACCTTCAAACCCCCAAATCTTACTCTCCAATACCTAGTCAAAACCCCCCAAATTTCACCTTAAAAATACAACATTTAGGTGTAGAAATCGATGGGTATTCAATATTATTGAACAAAAGGGAACAAAGGTTGCTTACCTCTTGATTTGTAGTGAAATCCCTCACCCAAATCACCCCTAGCTGAGCTCCCCAAGTCAAAATATGAAATAATACTCTAACCCACGATTTGGGATTTTTAAATCTGCCCAGATACGCCTCTTTCGCGAATGCAGAAAATGCCTCGCATTCGCGAAACACAAAAATTGCCAGCCGAAAAATTCCTCTTACGCGAATGCGACATCCCAGTCGCAAGCGCGATGTCTAAGACAACATAGCTTCGCAATCGCGGCCCTGACCACGCGATCGGGATGAACAAATTACCTGCCGCCCTGGGCCTGACCTCCCTTCTTTGCGAACACGACCTGCTTCACACGTTTGCGATACAAAATCTCCCTGAACCTCCGTGAACGCATCCCATTGCTCGTGATCATGAGACCTACCTCGCGAAAGCATACAAGGAAACTAGATACAACAACTTCAGCAGTCTAACAAGTCCAAAATGAGCCGAAAATTATCTGAATCACACCCGAGGCCCCCTTGACCCCATCCAAACATACCAACAGGTCGTAAAATATTATACGAACTTAGTCGAAGCCTCAAATCACATCAAACAATATCGAAAACACGAATCGCACCCCTATTCAAGCCTAATAAACTATTGAATTTTCAACTTCTAACACTAATGTCGAAACACACCAAACCAACTCCGACTGACTTCAAATTATGCACATAAGTCATAAATGACACAACAGGCCTATTCCAACTCCCAAAACCAAAATCTGAGCCCGGTATCAACATAGTCGACTCTCGGTCAAACTTGTCAACTTTCCAACTTTTGCCAATTCAAGACAACATGGACTACAGACCTGCAAATCAATATCCAGACATACTCCTAAGTCTGAAATTCTATAGAAGTTAGCGGAACCATCAAAAATTCATTCATGAGTCATTTACCCATAAATTAACATTCGGTCAACTCTTTCAACTTAAACATCTAACCTTGGGACTAAGTGTCACAATTCATTATGAAACATCCCCGGGACCAAAACAACCACCCTAGCAAATCACATAATCACAAACGAACATAGAATAAGCAATAAATGAGGGAACGAGGCTACAATACTCAAAATGACAGGACGGGTCGTTACAATCACAAGCTCAATGTCACAATGAAAGCAGATATATAAGTAACATGGGCATGATTAATGAATATCAAGTTTCATACTCCTAAATTAGTATAAATGACATGTTACGGTGGGTGCATGTGCGAGTGTACTATTACAGTCCAAGTCCATAATTAATATCAAAGACATCGAGTAGCTCATTGGAAACAACACGATAAGTCACGTAATGTGCATGATACACACAAGAAAAATCACACCATCACACGATTATCATCAATAATATGCCCCCAGGTCATCACATATCATCCCCGGCATAGCCACCCTTATCTCTCCGTATTGATAACATCATAATAGCCACCATAATCATTCTGTCAAGACAATAAACATAATAGCTACTCGTATCACTCTGCCCAAACAATAACACAATATCCGCATGTATCGCTCCACCCAAACAATATATCAATAGCCACACGTATCACTCCAAACAATCAACAACAACGATATTCCACCCTTATGCCCCGCATAGCAACAACAAATCCACATGTGCCAAAATCACAACCACATGACATATACACTCGTACCACACGTGCCCATAGGCCACAATATTTCACAAATAACAACACCAATGTCACCATAACATATAGTCCATGGCTCAACCACAACGTGCACACGAATCTCAATAACAAAAGAATGAAATAGGAAATAACTCAACAAAGAAGGATGCTCCATAAAAACCAACTTCAACTAAAACATGTTAATAGCTCCCAATAACTTCAACTTCAATTACTTGCTTATGAATAAACTTAACAATGAAAGGCATGACGTGTACTAACAACCTGAAATAAATACATATAAGAGCATCCTGACAATGAAAGATGAAACATGTACTAACAACTTCAATTAAAACAAATAAGAATGAACTTGACAATAAAATATATGGCATGTAATGGCAAACTAAATTGAAGCATATAAGGATAAACTTGACAAAGGAATGTAGAACATGTAATGACATATTTAATTAAATGCATATAAGAAGCCTATGAGTCTAATCCACGGCAAAACCTCGCTCTAGTCCTCCAATCACGTAAACCAAAGCCATATATCATCTAAGGAAGTCAAACAATACCATAGGAAGTGATCCCAATCCATAAAGCTTCGATCTTTAAAGAATTTCCAAAAGGTCAACAAAAATAAATCAGGCCTGCATGCTCGAAATTTAAAATCAATACAAATCCCAATGATTCATAACCTGTTGAGTCCAAATATGTGATTACTTTTCAAATCCGAGTTCAAATCGATGTTCAAAACTCCAAATTACACTTTCTTATCTTGTAGACAAAAAAAAAACAAAATTCACTTTAAAATTCATGTTTTAGGTGTAGAAATCCATAGAAAATCAATATATATAACCAATATCAAGTAGAAATTACTTACCCCTAAAGTAGTAATGAAATTCTTCTAAAATATTACCTCTTCCCAAGCTCCAAAACTTTATGAGAAAAAGTGACTGAATCCCGAAACAAGTAAAAAAGCAGCAGTTTTCCCATCCCAAATTAGATGCTAGATGACCTCGAAACTCACTTTTGACAAGTCCAACATAATTCTTGTGAGATTACACCCAATATAACCTTTTGAATCCCCCCATTTGGCCTTAAAATGAGAGACATATGATGTTTTGAAGTTTTAAAGGAAGTCAAAAATTTATGGACGAACTCAGGGACATAAACGGTATTTCGAAATTGCTGCACTAGAAAATCAGCAATTGCAAAATCTTTATTTTAGCACCCAAAACTTTTTTGCAACTTTCCGGATACAAACTATATATGCATTTCAATCATAAAACATGTTATAAACATGCTCATGCACTCAAAACACCGAAAAAAGATCATCTTGACCCGATATTGACCGTGGTCAAACTCCAAATTCTTGACTTAACTAATCTCTCAACTAATGATCCAAAACACACCTGAGCCCCTCGGGAACCTATCCAATCATACCATTAAGTCCAAATACATTAACCAAACTTATCTAAAGGCTCAAAACACTAAAATTAACATAAAAACAAGAATCGAAGATCAAAATCATTCTCTTAACTTTCAAACCTTCAAACTTCGTCAATCGCGTCCGAATCGCACTTAGACATTTTGGATCGCAAACAAAGTTTGTACATAAGTTCCAATCAACCAAATAAAACTATCCAAGGTCTACAAAATAAAATAGGGGTTCGATAACACTGAAATCAACTCCCGGTCAAACCTATGAATTCTCAAATTTTTCAAATTGCTAATTTTAAACAAATAGAGCTAAAACCTTCTACGAACATCGAAATTCAAAGTCCAAGTCCAAAATCACCATACGAACCTATTAAAATCATCAATATGTAGGCAAAAAGGCTATCACAATTGCAAATGCAAAAAGTCAATCGCAATTTCGAAAAGCAATTTTGATGATGTCCAAATCCACTACTAAAACGTAAATGGACATGGTCGCATGCAATATAATATACCCAATTATGAGTCGGGGTCGAATCCTATAGGGAACAATATATAGGTGATTAGGCGTGTAAGAGAATTATCACTTATTATGCTTAGCCAAACACTTAAATGAGTTTGGAGAAAATAATTATATCTAAATAAAAAAAATCTAAGCTAACCTAGAAAGCAAGTAAAATGTTCAATGGCTACAACCATGAATAAACGGGGAATTACACTCAAGTAACGATCCAATGTATTTCACGATTTTACAAATATGAGTGAGTTTATGTTAATTAGCATCTGATAATAATTCTATATTAGCTTCTTTCGAAGACTAACAAGACTTCCTAATTGCATTATCACTAAAACAATTACGAGATTAAGCACCAACGAATATGCCTACAAGTAATTCAATCCTATCCTAGGTAGAATCTATAAAGTGAGGGTTAACGCCTCAAGTTCTTGTTAATTAATCTTTCCCAACCATAAATTATCTTTTCCAAAATTAATTCGAAGTTAATGGGAGAGTCCTAGGGTTAGCTAATCCCCTTGGAAACATTAAAAAATAAGAATAATTAAAGAAAAAATAACTCACTTCAATATTAAATGAAAATCTTCAATACATAAGCACAACAAGATATTTAATCCACACTTTAATATTAATATTCCCATAAACAATATTCAAGTATTGAAATAAATCCTGCACACTTAGATATACAAAACAAAGCAAGAAAATGAAGAATTGAGTAAAAATGGGTAAGACATTCTCAACCAAAAGCTTCAAATCTTCAAGACCTAAGTGTGTGTGTAAGAACCCTAGCTCCCAAACTTGTCTTCTCTAGTCAAGGGACTGAAAAATAAGCAAAAGATATGTTTCCAATAAGCTAGGTCGTGTATTAAGCAGTTTAGCGCCTGAAAATGTAAAATTAAAGAAGTGCCCAGTACTGAAACGCGTTTGTAACGACCCGACCAGTCGTTTTGAGTATTGTAGCCCCTTCCCCCCAATTATTGCTTATTCTATGATCACTTATTGTTATGTGACTTGCTGAGGTGGTTGGTTTAGTTCCAAGGATGTTTTGAAATGAGTTGGGACACTTAGTCCCAAGGTTGGAAGCCTAAGTTGAAAGAGTTGACTTAATGTTGAGTTATGTGAAAATGACTCTCAAATAGAATTTTGATGGTTCTGATAGCTCCGTATGGTAGTTTTGGACTTATAAGTGTGTTCAGATATTGATTTGGAGGTTCGTAGGTGATTTTGGCTTGAATGGCTGAAAGTTGGAAAAATAGAAGTTTGGAGAGTTCAGAGGTTTGACCGAGAGTTAACGTTGTGGTCACCGGGCTCAAATTTTGGTTTTATAAGTTGGAATATGTTATTTGTGTCATTTATGAATTGTGTGCAAAAATTTGAAGTCAACCAGAGTTGGTTTGATAGGTTGCGGCATCGATTGTAGAAGTTAGAAATTCTTTAGTTTCATTAGGCTTGAATTGGGGTGTTATTCGTGTTTTTGATAATGTTTGATGTGATTTGAGGCCTCGACTTAGTTCGTATCGTATTTTGGGACTTGTTGTCATGTTTGGTTGAGGTCACGGGGGCCTCGGCAGTGATTCAGGTTGAAATCGAAATGAGTTGTGGACTTGAGAAATTTCTGATCTGTTGTTAGTCTGGTGTGATCGCACCTGCGAAGGATTGATCACAGGTGCACGACCGCAAAAGCGAGTTTGGCATTATAGGTGTGGATTTTTGTTGGGGCTGAGGGGTTACACATGTGCGAGGTTTGTCCGTGTCACTCCCCAAAACCGAGGAGCGTGACCGGCACTCAACCGAGTGAACCCGACCAAGCAATCATGTTAGATTCCTTCTACCCAAACTCATTCATGAATAAAGAGAATAAATGGTTTCCTTAATTAAACAATAAAGTGGTCATGTCTGCAATTATCACTTTCTTGCCATAAGTTGCACCATTTTTAAAGTCTCAAATGGACAAGTAAAACAACCACAACATAGCATAGTTTGTCTTTCCCATCACCAATACACAACCCACACTATGTCTACGAAGCCTCTATAGATTAAGAAGAGTAAAATGATAATGTCGGCAACAAGGCCCCGGCTATACCTCAAACTGAATACACAAAGTACAAAATCAAAATACATGACCCCGGGATGAAGTGGGGCTCACCAAGTCAGCTGGGAAGAAGGTGTACTGCTATCACTGATTAATGTCTCCTGCTATGGAACCACCTGCATCCATTTAAAGATGCAGCGACCCCAGCAAAAGGGACGTTAGTACCGTCGAATAGTGCTAGTATGAAAACTAAACACCAATTTAAGAATTTAAAAATACAAGATAATTATGATGAACCAGTGCGGCAATAGAATAATATAGATAATCGTCTCAACCATAGCAAGCTTATTACAAGCTTTCAACAACATTTATAGGATTTAAGATGAGATCCTCTATAACCAACTTCACACAAAGCGGCCCTGCCGCCTCACCCGATGTATGCAGGTGGAGGTGTACGTACGATACCACAACTCTAATCAAGCGGCCATGCCGCCTCACCTCAATGTATGCGGGTGGATGTATAACCACAGTACCAAGAACCTACACAAAGTGGCTATGCCGTCTCACCCCAATGTATGCGGGTGGTGGTGCCACAACAATACCAAAATCATACACAAAGCGGTCGTACCGCCTCACCTCAATGTAAGCGGGTGGAGGTGCAGTCCCACAATTTCATAATCCCTAGACAAAGAGGTCATGCCGCCTCACCCCAATATATATGCCGGTGGAGGTATGTCACAATCACAATCTCTATACCATAATCCACACACAAAGCGGTCATGCCGCCTCACCCCAATGTATGTGGGTGGAGGTGTATCACAAGCGCAATCTCTACATAACTTGGCATAATAGCTTTCACATAAATCACGACTAGAAGTTATAACATGTGGATACGTAATCCATAGTGTGGGACACATTCTCAATTTATAATGCAATATGATAAGAGCATTTGAAGCACGAATTAAACATATATCTTCATCACAAAACATATCAGAATACTCCATTTATAATCAACATCTCGGAACTTACAAGGATATTGGGAATTCCAATTCTTAAAGAAGAGTTTAGCCAACATACCTCACTTGAGCTTCCTTACACTCTAAATGTTCCGAAATTCTTAGCAACTTCAATCTATTTTAGAAGTATAACAAATTGAACCAAAATTAGGAAGATGATCATGGTTCTAGCTCATTTGAGCATTTTATCAAATACTAAATGTGCATTAAGGTTTCAATGTCCTTTTTATGAAGGATTCCATCATCCCACAACCCAATCATTACCATTTTTAGCTCAACAATCTTCCTACACCCCTTGATAACACATGAATGTAAAATAAACAACTCTCATGCCCAAACATTACCTTGCTAGTTACCCATTTTCAGAAGATTTCGAAATTAAGGTTTAGGGTGTAGAATCTTACCTCTATGATGAAGACCTAGTGAGCTTCCCTTCTTAATCTTCCAAAACTTGAGCAAGAATTGAAGAAAAATTATTGAAGAACACCTTCTCACTCTAGGGCACTCTCTCTCACTCTAAAATATCAGATTATGGCTCACAAATGGCCCAAAGAGTGTATTTAACGAAATAGGGCCGGGTTTTAAAAACCCAAAAATGGATCTCCAGAATAGTTCTGCGGCCGCATATGCGACCGCATATCGGTCGCATAATTGCTGATAAAATGATCAAAAAAGTTGTCTGTGTATGTGGTCACTATGCGGTCTGCATAACTGTTATGCGATCGCATAATGCACCAGATAACATTTATGCGGTCGCATAGTTTACCGCATAATTGCTTCCAACTGACCCAATTAACTGCGTCACTCTGCGGCCATTATGCGGTCCGCAGAAATGCACTTTTCTGCCAAAACTTTTCCTTTACTTTCTGGTGCATTGTTCAACCCAAAGAGTCCGAGTCACAGTTCTACAATCCTCAAACACATTAGCCTAATCCGGCATCATGAAACATTATTTTCTTTACAAATTTTACCAGGCTTTACACTTAAGGTCTTCAAACAATTTTGGGGTGTTATAGTCCGCATCTGTGGGATGGCAGATGCAGGAAGTGGAGCGCAGGTGTGGACGTCGATAAGGGAAGGAGTTTCCACATAAGCGGAGAGGAGGTCGCCGGTGCGACTTCGCAAAAGCAGAGCCTCGTCCGCAGAAGCAAAGGTATGGTGCCTTCATGGAATCCGCAGAAGCGGAATATTTGGCCGCACCTGAAGGACCGCAAAAGCGGTTAAGAGAACCACAGGTTTGAAAGCACTAGCAGCGTATTAAATTTGAAGGGTTCTGAGATTTTTTCATTTGTGGACTTTGCAAGCTTGGATAGAGGCGAGTTTTGAGAGGGGTTTCACTAGATTTCAAGAGGTAAGCAAATTTTGATCATTTTTATTCATTAATATTGAATACATATTGAATTTCTCACCTAAATTATGTGTTTTTAAGTTGGAATTTGTGGCATTTTGGACTAGGGATTAGAGAGTAAGATTTGGGGATTTGAGTGATGATTTGAGGTCGGAATTGGGTGATTTTGGTATGGTTGGACTCAATTTGAATGGGTGTTCGAACTTTGTAATTTTTGTTGAATTCCGAGACTTGGGCCCAGAGTTGACTTTTGGGTTGATTTTTTTACTTTTGTTAAAGAATCTAGCTTTATCATATGGAATTGATTTATATAGCTTGTATTGATTGTATTAAGTTATTTGTGACTGGATTCGAGCCGTTCGGAAGCCGATTCATGAGGCAAGGGCTTGTTGGAGTAGGGATTTGCGCACTTTGAGGTAAGTAACACTTCTAAACTTGGCTCTGAGGGTATGAATCCCTGAACTACGTGCTATGTGGTTGGTGTTGTGATGACACACATGCTAGGTGACTGGCGTGTGGGCATGCGCCGTGGTAATTATGACTCAATTGATTCCGTAAAACTGTGTAGTTACCTAGTCTTGTTATTATTCATGTAATCTCCATGTGTTAGAGAAATGGAGTTATAATTCATGTTATAAATCATGTTTAGGCTATATGATTGTACTATTGAGACCCACAAAGGTCGTTTCAATAGTTGAGTTATTTGCTTAACTTGTAGTTGTATATTCATTCGCATTCATCACTTCCATATCATATCTCAGTCTCTATTATCATTTATTGTTACATCATGTATCGTTGTTTGGGCTGATTTGCATGTGTTTTGTGAGCCCGAGAGACTGGAGAGATTGATGACGGAGTGAGGCTGACGTCCGCAGACCTCCACTCTCCTTCTTTCCAGTTATTTAGTATTGTTTTATCTTTCTAGGCAGTTGTATTGGAAGTTTGATTGTGTCGACATTAGTAGCTCATGTACTTAGTGACACCCGAATTTTAGGAATTTTATATTTGAGTCATAGTATTTCTTATCGACTATTTAAGAGAGTTATTAACTTTAAGCATGTTTCATCTCATTTTCAATTTAAAAATGTGTAGTTGTTTGTGGTTGGCAGCTTGCCTGCACTGTGATAGGCGCCATCATGACGTGTTGAGATCTGGGTCGTGAAAAGTTGGTATTAGAGCTATGTGACATAGGTCTCACGAGTTATGAGCAGGTTTAGTAGAGTTTTGTGGATCGGTATGGAGATGTATCTATCTATCTTCGAGAGGCTACCGAACTATTAGAAAAACTTTACTTTCTAGTATTCTTGTCATGCAAGTTTGTTGATTTCGGAAACTAAACTTCTATTATTCTATTCTCTAACATATAGTGAGAGCACGTGCTACCGGATCGGGGGGATGGCCACAAATACCACCAGCTAGGACCATAAGATGTCGGGGCCGCAATAGAGACCGGAGTGAAGCTCGTATAGCAGACAATGAAGCACCTGTGGAGCCACCAATTATTCGAGCTCAGGAGCAGATCCCAGATGTGGTTGAGCTGGTGGGACTAGCTCAGGCACTAGCCGTTTCCATAGGGATTCCAGGCCTTCAGGAGGCTTTGGCATAGATATCGACTGTATGCACTAGCCTTTCTCAGGAGGTTTCAGTTCAGGCCGCACCAGCCACTTCTCAGGCCGGGGGAGGTGCTCAAACTCCCACCGCCTGTACTCCAGAGCAGGTGGTTCGGGGACTCCAGACACCGGGGGTACTACCAGCCCAGTCGGTTGTAGTTGCTCAGGCCCAGGTGGGTCCACCTATGAGTGACGAGGAGCAGAAGAGGCTAGAGCGGTTTAGGAGGCTCAGGCCTCCATTATTAAGTGGGGTTGAGTCAGAGGATGCACAGGACTTCTTAGACAGGTGCCAGTTGATTCTTCGCACGACAGTTATTCTGGAGACCAGTGGAGTCTCATTTACTACCTTTCAACTGTCGGGGATAGCCTTCAGATGGTTGGAGGCTTATGAGTTGAGCAGGCCAGCCAGTGCCATACCACTTACGTGGCACGAGTTCTCCGTTCTCTTCTTGGAGACATTTATTCCACAGACCCATAGGGAGGAGTTGTGTAGGTAGTTTGAGAAGCTACGCCGAGAGGGTATGTCCGTGATCCAGTATGAGATGTGATTTTCAGAGTTGGCTCATCACGCAATCTGGTTGGCTCTCACAGAGAGGTAGAGGATTAGGAGGTTTATTGATGGCCTCAACTATGGGCTACATTTTGTCATGACTCAAAAGATTGCATTGGGTTCTAGGTTTGTTGAGGTGGTTGATATTTCTAGGTGGCTAGAGTAGGTCCGTAGTCAGGAGCATGAGGAGAGGGAGGCCAAGAGGCCTCGTGATTTGGGTGGTTTTAGTGGTGTTTCTTCTGGAGGGCAGTCCCACCACAGCAGGGGTTGTCCTTATAAGACCGCTCAGATGGGTCATCATGTTCATCATGGTGCATCAGGTAGCCATGGTTCATACAGTGCTCATCTAGGTCAGTCATCTCTTAGTGCCCTCCCAGCTCAGAGTTCATCTCGTGCTCCATCAGTTCAGGGTTCATCTGTACCAGGTCCTTCTAGTAGCTATTCTGGCTCTCGAGGTCCAATTCAGTATCCATCACCATCGAGGAGTTGCTTTGAGTGCGGGGAGTTTTGACATGTGTGGAGGTAGTGTCCTCGTCGTTTTGGAGGACCAACTTAGCAGAAGGTTCAGGTTATGACTTTTTCACCAGTTACTTCACCACCCGCTCAGCCAACTCGGGGTGGGGCTTAGGAAGCTAAGGTCCCCCTGGAGGGGGAGGTCGATCAAGTGGTGGTCAGTCTCGATGCTATGCTTTCCCTGCTAAGCCAGAGGCCGTTGCTTCAGATGCAGTGATCACAAGTATTGTCTCGATATGCCACAATGATGCTTCCACATTATTTTACGATAGTTCCACTTATTAATATGTATCATCATATTTTGCTCGATATTTAGATATGCCCTTTGAGTCCTTAGTTTCTCCTATTTATGTATCTATGTGTAGGGGGATTCTATTATTGTGGACCGTGTGTATTGGTTGTGTGTGGTGACCATTGGAGGATTATAGACTAGAGTTGATCTATTATTGCTTAGCATGGTTGATTTTGACGTGATTCTGGTCATGGATTGGTTGTCCCCATATCATGCTATTCTGGATTGTCACGCTAAGAACGTGACATTGGCGATGCCGGGGTTACCTAGGATCGAGTGGAGAGGTTCTCTGGACTATGTTCCCAACAGGGTGATTTCATATTTGATGGCCCAACTGATGGTTGGGAAGGGGTGTTTGTCATACTTGTATTTTGTGAAGGATCTTGGTGATGATACTCCTATAATTGATTCTATTCCGGTAGTGCGAGACTTTCCGGATATATTTCCTGCAAACCTACCGGGCATGACACCCGACAGGGACATTGATTTTTGTATTGACTTAGTGCTGGGAACTCAGCTAATTTATATTCCTCCATACCGTATGGCACCAGTAGAATTGAAAGAGTTGAAAGAGCAGCTTCATGAGATTCTTGATATGGGTTTATTAGGCCTAGTGTGTCGCCTTTGGGTGCACCGATTCTGTTTGTGAAAAAGAAGGATGGTACCATTCAGATGTGCATTGACTACAGGGAGTTGAACAAAGTTACATTTGTCGCGCATTGATGACTTATTTGACCAGCTTCGGGGAGCTAGAGTGTTCTCTTAGATTGATTGAGGTCTGGGTATCACCAGTTGAAGATTCGGGACTCGGATAATTTTAAGACGGCATTCAGGACCTACAATATTACTATAAGTTCCTTGTAATGTCTTTTAGGCTGACCAACACCCCAGTAGCATTCATGCATCTGTACTCACGTAGCTAGGAGGAGCACGCACAACACCTAAGGATTGTACTACAGACATTGAGGGATAAGAAGCTTTATGCTAAGTTCTCAAAGTGTGAGTTTTGGCATAGTTCGATGGCATTCCTGGGACACGTGGTGTCCAATGAGGGGATTAAGGTGGATCCAAAAATGATTGAGGCGGTTCAGAGTTGGCCTAGACCATCTTCAGCTACTGAGTTTTAGAGTTTTCTCGGCTTGGTCAGATATTATCGTCACTTCGTGGAAGGTTTCTCGTCCATTGCAGCACCTTTGACCATGTTTTCCTAGAAGAGGCCTCCATTCAGGTGGTTGGAAAGTGTGAGGAGAGCGTTCAAAAGCTCAAGACTACCTTGACCGTATCTGCAGTTCTAATATTACCTTTAGCTAGGTTCTTATACAGTGTATTGTGATGCTTCTCGGATCGGTATTGGGTGTGTCCTGATGCAGGAGGGTAGAGTAATTTATTATGCTTCAGGCCAGTTGAAGCCTTATGAGAAGAACTACCTCGTTTATGATTTGGAGTTGACAGCCATCGTTCATGCATTGAAGATTTGGAGGCTTTATCTCTATGGTGTGTCTTGTGAGGTATTTACGGATCATCGGAGCCTTTTGCACTTGTTCAAGCAAAAGGATCAGAATTTGATGTAGTGAAGATGGTTGGATCTGCTAAATGACTATGATATTACCATTTTGTATCATCCCAGAAAGGCCAATGTGGTGGCCGATGCCTTGAGTAGAAAGGCAGTGAGTATGGGCAGCCTTGCATGCATTCATGTTGGTGAGAGATCGCTTGCATCAGATTTTCAGGCCTTGGCCAATCAATTTGTGAGGTTAGATATTTCGAAGCCTAGTCGGGTTCTAGCTTGCGTGGTTTCTCGGTCTTCCTTATATGATCACATCAGAGAGTGTCAGTATGACAACCCTAATTTGTTTGTCCTTAAGGACACAGTTCAGCACGGTGATTCCAAGAAAGTTTCTATTGGGGATTATGGGGTGCTGCGGACGCATGGTCGGATTTGTTTGCCCAATGTTGATAGGCTACGTGAGTTGATTCTTGAGAAGGCCCACAGTTCGCGATATTCAATCCATTCGGGTGCCGCAAAGATGTACCCGGACTTGAGGCAACACTATTGGTGGAGGATGAAAAAATACATAGTGGAATTTGTAGCTCGGTGCGTGAATTGTCAGCAAGTGAAGTACGAGCATAAGAGGTTGGGCGGTTTGCCTCAGAGGCTTGAGATTCCTGAGTGGAAATGGGAGCATATCACCGTGGACTTCGTAGTTGGGCTCCCATGGAATTTGAAGAAGTTTGATGCTATTTGGGTGATTGTGAACCGGTTGACTAAGTCTGCGCATTTCATTCCAGTTGGGACTACCTATTGTTCGGTGCGGTTAGCTAGGATCTATATTCGCCAGATTGTTCACCTTCACAGTGTGTCAGTGTCCGTCATTTTAAATCAGAGCACGTTGTTCACATCACAATTTTGGAGAGTAGTGCAGTGAGAGTTAGACACATGGGTTGAGTTGAGTACAACATTCAACCCTCAGACGGACGGACAGTCTGAGCGCACCATTCAGATATTGGAGGATATGATATGTGCTTATGTCATTGATTTCGGGGGTGCTTGGGATCATTTTCTGCCGCTTGCAGAGTTTGCCTACAACAACAGCTAACAATCGAGTATTCAGATGACTCCGTATGAGGCCTTGTATGGGAGGCGGTGTTGGTCTCCGGTTGGTTGGATTGAGTCATGTGAGGCCAGGCTATTGGGTACTAACTTGGTTTAGGATGTCTTGGACAACGTTAAGTTGATTCAAGATCGGCTTCGCACGACACAGTCTAGACAGAAGAGTTACGTCGATCGGAAGGTTCGTGATGTTGCTTACATGGTATGGGAGAAGGTATTGCTCAGCATTTCGCTCATGAAGGGTGTTATCAGGTTCGGTCAGAAAGGCAAGTTGATCCCTATATATATTGGTCCTTTTGAGGTGCTAGAGAAGATTGGGGAGGTGGCTTACAAGCTTGAATTTCTGCTTAGTCCATCGAGTGTTCATCCATTATTTTATGTTTCCATGCTCTGGAAGTATTTCGGTGATCCGTCTTATGTTTTGGACTTCAGCACGGTTCGGTTAGATTGAGATTTGACTTATGATGTGGAGCCGGTGGCCATTTTGGATCGACGTGTTTGGAAGTTGAGGTTAAAGAATATAGCTTCAGTGAAGGTGAAGTGGAGAGGTCAGCCAGTCGAGGAGGCTACTTAGGAGACCGAGCATGAGATGAGGAGCAGATATCCACACCTATTTGAGACCCCAGGTATGATTCAATATTGCGCCAAGCCTAATACGCGATGCATCATTATACCACAGTCATTTGGAGTATTGTAGCCTTGTTTACCTAGTTATTGCTTATTCTATGCTCACTTTTTGTTATGTGACTTGCTGGGGTGGATGGTTTAGTTTCGGGGATGTTTCGAAATAAGTTGGGACACTTAGTCCAAAGGTTGGAAGTTTAAGTTGAAAAAGTTGACCGAATGTTGACTTGTGTGTGCTGACTCTGAAATGGAGTTTTGATGGTTCTGATAGCTATGGATGGTGATTTTGAACTTAGGAGTGTGTCCAGATATAGATTTGGAGGTCCGTAGATGATTTTGGCTTGAATTTGCGAAAGTTAGAAAAATAGAAGTTTGGAGAGTTGAGAAGATTGACTGAGAGTTGACTTTGTGGTTACTGTGCTCGAATTTTTGTAAGGAAGTTAGAATAGGTCCGTTGTGTCATTTATGACTTGTGTGCAGAAGTTTGATGTCAATCGAAGTTGGTTTGATAGGTTTCGACATCGATTGTAGAAGTTAGAAATTCTTTAGTTTCATTAGACTTGAATTAGGGTGGAATTCATGTTTTTTATGTTGTTTGATGTGATTTGAGGTCTTTACTATGTTCGTATCGTGTTTTAGGACTTTTTGGTATATTTGGTTGAGGTCCCGTGGGCCTCGCGAGTGATTCGGGTTGCAATCGGAATGAGTTGTGGACTTGAGGAATTTCTGATATGTTGTTGTTCTGCGAAGAATCAATCAAAAGTGCGCGATCGTAGAAGCGAGTTTGGCATTGCAGGTGCGGATTTTTGTTGGGGTTGTGGGGTTACATAGGTACGAGGTTTGTCTGCATCTACGGGATCACAGATGCGGGAAGTGGAGCGCAGGTGCGGACATGGCGAGGGGCAAGAGTTTCCACATAAGCGGAGAGGAGGTCGTTGGTGCGACTCTGCAGAAGTGGAGCCTGGTCAGTAGAAGCGAATGTAGGGGGCTTTATGAAATCCATAGAAGCGGAATTGGTGCCCGCACTAGCAGGTCCGCATATGCGGTTAAGTGAACCGTAGGTGCGAAAGCACTAACAGTGTATTAAATTCTAAGGGTTCCGAGATTTTTTCATTTGTGGACTTTGCAAGCTCGGCTAAAGGCGATTTTTGAGAGGATTGTTTCTAAATTTTAAGAGGTAAGCAACTATTGATCATTGTTATTTATTAATATTGAATACCCATTGAATTTCCCACCTAGATTATGTGTTTTTAAGATGGAATTTGGGGAATTCTTTATTAGGGATTGGTGAGTAAGATTTGGGGATTTGAGTGACGATTTGAGGTCGGAATTGGGTGATTTTGGTATGGTTGGAGTAATTGTTGAATGGGTGTTTGGATTTTATAAATTTTATTGATTTCCGAGATGTAGGGCCGTAGTTGACTTTTTGAATTGACTTTTTGACTTTTGTTAAAGAACCTAGCTTTATCATATGGAAATGATTCATATAGCTTGTATTGATTGTTTTAAGTTATTTGTGGCTAGATTAGAGTCTTTCAGAGGCCGATTCACGAGGCAAGGTCTTGTTGGAGTTGGGATTTGCGCAATTTGAGATAAGTAATACTTCTAAACTTGGCTTTGAGAGTATGAATCCTTGAACTACGTGCTATATGATTGGTGTTGAGGTGACGCTCATGCTAGGTGACGTGTGTGTGGGCGTGCACCATAGTAATTGTGAGTCAGTTGATTCCGTAAAACTATGTAGTTACCTAGTCTTATTATTATTCATGTAATCTCCGTGTGTTAGAGAAATTGAGTTGTGATTCATGTTAGAAATCATGTTTAGGCTATATGATGGTACTGTTGGGACCCACAAAGGTTGTTTCTGTTGTTGATTTATATGCTTAAATTGCCGTTATGTACTCAGTCGCATTCATCACTTGCATATCATATCTCAGTCTCTGTTATCATTTATGGATACATCATGTATCATTATTTGGGCTGATTGGCATGAGTTTTGTGAGCCCAAGAGACTAGAGAGATTGATGATTGAGTGAGGCCGAGGGCCTAATTCTGAGTGATATTGATAGGATCGGGTTGCACATCGCAGCATGCCATATTGGCTTATATTAGCGCTTGGGCAGGATTCGCCCCTCCGGAGCCTGACATACCAGAAGTGAGTGCAGGTACCGTGAGTGCCGAGTGCGAGGGCCGAGTGCGAGTGCCGAGTGATTGAGAGTGCTGAGTGATTGAGAGTGCTGAGTGATTGGGAGTGCTGAGTGATTGAGCATGCTGAGTGAGGATGAATACTCCAAGAGTATGAATATATGACTTTATCACTGTGTTTCATTACAGGTGACGTGCATACTTGACATGTAGATATCGAGATGTGACATACCTCATATTAGTCATACTTGGCAAATTTTATCCGTGTTGTTCCCAAACTGTTAAAAACTAGAAAGCATGTCTACATTTTCGTACTGTCTTCAAATTGATTATTGGATTTCTCTCTGAGTTATTATTGTTATCATCTGGATTTGGATTGTACCTATCTGAGCTCGTCACTGCTTTCAGCCCAAGGTGAGTCTTATTACGTATTGAGTATATTGGGTCGATTATACTCATACTATACTCTGCATTTCGTGTGCAGATCCAGATACTTCTAGGCAAGGCGATTGCTAGATTTGGAGCTTCATCTGCTTGGAGACTTTTGAGGCAGCTGCTTTTGACGTCCGCAGACCTCGACACTCCTTCTTTCCAGTTATTTAGCACAGTTTTATCTTTCTAGACAGTTGTATTAGAAATTTGATTATGTTGACATTAGTAAATCATTTACTTAATGACACCCGGATATTGGAAAATTTGTATTTGAATCGCAGTATTTCTTATCGACTATTTACAAGAGTTATTACTGTTAAACATGTTTCATCTTATTTTCAATTTAAAAATGCATAATTGTTTGTGGTTAACGGCTTGCCTAGCACTGTGGTAGGCTCCATCATGACGTGTTGAGGTATGGCTCGTGATAGCGATCTTCGCATTTGCGAAGGGATGTTCGCATTTGCGAACCTTGACTTTTTTGTTGATTATTGCACTTGCGATGAAGGACTTCGCATTTGCAAAAGTTGACTGTCTAGTTTGACTTTGCATTTGCGGCCCTATTTTCGCATTTGCGAACATTGTTGGACTTAGTTGACTTCGGAATTGCGATTCACATTTTCGCATTTGCGAATGCTGACTGACATGGTTGACTTCGCAATTTCAAGCTTCCGCTCGCATTTGCGACACCTGAGGCCAATTTCCAAATTTCTGCTTTTGAGCCCCTTTTTGACTTTTTCGCTTGGTTTCTTCCCGATCACTTCTAAATCACATAGAACCTGTAAAATAGAAGTAAACGGCATTAAACACACTATTTTATCCATCAAACATAGCAAAAGTCTAAGATTAAGGACGAGATAAGTTAGTAAAATACCAACTTATCAAACCCATAAACTTAAACTATTGCTTGTCCTCAAGCAATCAAAGCAAATCTCCTACCATGTAATCAACTCAATTGTGCATCAATATCATACCAAGTCAAAAAGTCTACTTTAAGCACAAACACATGACTTTGATTGGTACTAACAACTAATCCAAAGCATATGAAACACCAAATATTTCTCATAAATTTCATTACAATTCAAGTGTTCAAACACTATGTTAATTAAAGTAGCACTCAAATCATGACACTAAAGCTTCAAAAGTTGCCTCTTTATCACAAATAACTTTTCCTTGTTCATTCCTCCCAATTAAAAATGGGATTAAATTCACAACTCAAATCTCATGTGCCCTCACACTTAAGAGAGAATCTCACACTCATAAATTACAATTCAAAACATAAATGGGATATCAAATAGAAAGCATTAACTCTCTCTCACACAAAGATGTTCAAATGCACAGCAGTAGTACCATAGGCTTGCTCTTCATGTATTTCTCCACTAATGTAGACAAACTTGGTTCAAAATCAATTAGGACTTAAAGGGTTGTACTTTAGGCTTTTGGTTAAGGTAGGGAACAATTATGGTTAGAGTGACTCAAAATCTCCCTAAGCACTATAAATTTTTAACAATCGAAGTACACTTCAAAAACTTTTCCACCCTTTCTTCATTTTTTTCATTGCACCATCTAGTCTTCCCTTTATTCAGAATTCCTTATTTTTCCTTCCTTTTTTTTCAAAAGCCAGGAAGGTTCTACTATGCATATATCTAACATTTGTTGTTTTTTAACCTTTCACCTCATAAGCAACTACCACATCATAACTTTTCCAACCGCCACCCCCAAACTTAGGCTTTTAGCCTATGTTCATACTTTCAAAGAACTTAGGAAAATGGGATGCCAAAAGATAGATCAATAAAGAACACAAGGTTAAAGCATGTAACATGGTTGCCAAAGAAAAGTTTAAAGGCTCAAAAGGAGTTGACTAGGGAGAATATGCACAGGTAGGAAATTTATGGCAAAAGAACGGTCCAAAGAAGGCCTAACATCATTTTTCAAACCAAATTAATCTAGGATTTCGCCTTGAAATACATTTCGGTCAAGTTATAGACTACAAATAATGCAAAAGAACTCACAATAAATCTTACCACACATGGAAGATGAATACTCGAGTGAAATACAAATCCAAAATCCAGTTGAAACCAATGAACTCAAAGAAGTCACATATAACCTAAGAGACTATTTAATGAATCAAAGAGCCAAAATTTGTGTCCAAAAGTCATGAAAGTAATTCTTACTTCAATCATTTTTCTTTTTCAGAGATCAAGAATTCATATGCCCAAGTTTAAATCATGTTGGTACCAATCAAGCTACAAATTGGCCAATGGGCACAAATCCCAACTCATACCACTTATTCTCCGAAATTAACAAAAATTATATCTAAACTACAAGACTAATTCTCTTAAGAATGCCGCCTAGGAATCCATCATTGGGAAAGTCGACACAATAATTTACCAAAAATTACCCAATTCAAAACGAAAATTGGCATCCTCGGAAAAAGAACCGTGGTACAAAGAAAACCAAGGATATTGCCAACAAAATAAAACATACTATATATAAAAAATCAAGAAGCTAATAAACACACTAATGTAACACATCATATGAAAACAAAATATCAGTCTACCATATCAACAGTTATACAAGAAGCCACCCCCAACTGGAAATATTGCAATGTCCTCAATGCAACTAAACAAAATAGAGTAAAATAGTGGAAAGTGCACGTTGAATACTGCATCAAGTGCTCTCCTTACTTTCGAACTCAGTCGCAGCGTCCTCCTCTTCCTCAAACCAATGAACTGGAGCATCATCATCATCTTCCGGCTTGGTCAATGGCGCTGACTCTTAAGGCTTTAGAACTTTCCGTAGCCCCTTCACACCCTTTCACATGTGGGTGAAGAATTTATCTCTCTTATTCTCCCTCTTCTTCATCCTGGATTGTGCATTTGCCAGCTTGGCATGAGAAGTACTCAAAGTTGTATGCGTCGTGGCCAAATCAGTGTATGCTTTCTCCAGCTTCTTAAGTTGATCCCCCTACTTCTTCTGATCATTGAGATACTTTTGAAATTCTTTCTTTGAGATGCATACAAAGGGTCCCTCGGATATCTCCCCAGGTTCCTATGGAAGGCCAGCTACTAGGTCACGAATCTATCGCATTTCTTCAGAGAGCATAGCAAATGGTCCTCCTACAGAAGATGATGGCTGGCTACCATGGTCATTCTGAGAAGATCCCAACTTTCTCTTTTTGCTTTGCACGGCGGCACCCTCTCCTCTTTTTTTTAATGGAGCAATAGGCTTCCCAAAATCTACCCAGCTGTCTTCCGGATCCTCCTCAACCCCAACAATTTGGCACAACTCAGTGATGAGAGATGGGAACATTAGTGATTGACCCTCATGAACTTGATATTCCCTCAGCTCATTGATGAAAATCTCCCCAACATTGAGCCGGATATCATCAAGAATGGAGGCTATCATTTGAGCTCTCATTTTTTGGCATATTCCATATATTCCCCCAAAGAGAGATTCGACTGCATATGATGGCTAGCCATATCTTTGCTTCGGTAGTGATTCCTTTGGATGTGATACCTCTCTTTTCAATCGCCCATGGAAAATCCGCACCTGGGCATAATTTGGAGACCAACCACTCGCTTGTGGCATAATCCTTCGCACGGAATGGTGTCATGTCATGATCGTGCAGGTTATAGATAAGATTCACAGCTTCAGCTCCAAAATTTACCGTCTTTCCCCCTGTCATCATGATTGGATTTCTTAACCTGACGGCTGGGAGATTCGAATAAAACTCCCTCACCCATTGATCATTTGCTTTGCAAGGTTGAGGGGAAAACAGGTCCATCCCATTTCTACAAGACTCTGATGGAATTCGGGAAGACATTCTTGACCTTTTCCAGCAATATACCACTTTCCAGGAGCATCGCTTTCTTAATGAACACACGGCATAGTACCATTCCTGGCATTTCAATGACAAGAACCGGTGTTGGTCATAGTTCTCCTCCACTTCCAAAGGATTTTCATGCGCGGATTCGTTAGAGTTATAGCTCATTTTCAGCTTATGGTACCTGTAAAGAAAGTATTAGAGTGATAATGTGATATGTCTAAGAAATATATTTCAAAATGAGTCAAATATGCCAAAGAAATGATTGGACAGTCAAAGCCTAGCCTTAGAAAAAACAAATCGGGATTTTTAGTTCAATAGAGGTCTGCTCTCTGATGTCGCAATTGCCACATTTTCCTCGCAATTGTAAAGGCAGCAGGAATCTTTAGAAGTCGCAATTGCGAAACAAATATCGCAAATACAAAAATTGCCAGGTCTGATGTTTTTCGCAATTGCGTTTGCCTCTTCGCAAATGCGAAGTATCGCAATTGCGATGCCATCGTCCCCAGGAGCTCTTCATACCCAGAATAGTTCCAACCCTAAATTGTTTTATCAAAGGCATATTTTCAGAGAATGTAATCAGTTTTTAGGCACAAAATCATGCAATAAACTTCACACACAACCACAAAGAAGAAATTTCAATGATTCGGCCAAGAATTTCATTCGGGCCTTTCATCAAACTCACTCTTATTTTAACAAAGTTATAGGTACTCAGACTTCCCCATGTTTCGACAAAGAACGAGGCTCACACTCTCAACCAACCTCACCCAAAACTCTGAACACTTTTGAGCTATTTTTCAAACAATTTCGCACAGAAGAGAAGAAACCAATTGAACCCTAACTATTGAGAGATAAGGGAGAGAAAAGAAGAATAAAATGATATAGAACATAAAGAGCACAAATATTAAGCCGTCATACCTTGATGCTTGCAATTAGGAGTGAAAATGAGGGAGTTTCTGTAACGACACGGCCGGTTGTTTTGAATATTATAACCCTGTTTCCCCATATACTGTTCAGGTTATGATTTACAGTTATTTTATGACTTACAATATTAGTTGGTTCGGGTCCAGAAGGATTCCGAAGTGAAATGACACACTTAGTCTCATAATTGAACACTTAAGTTGGAAAAGTTGATCAGATATTGACTTATATGTAAACAACCTCGGAATTTAATTTTGATAATTCCAATAGCTCTATATGGTGATTTTAGAATTATGAGGGTATCTGGAAAATTATTTGGAGGTCTGTAGTGGAATTAGGCTTGAAATGGCGAAAGTCAAATTTTTGGTAAGTTTGACCGGGGGGTTGACTTTTTGCTATCTGGGTGAAAATCCGATTCTGAAAATTTTAATAGGTCCGTTATATCATTTATGACTTGTGTGCAAAATTTGAGGTCAGTCGGACTTGATTTGATAGGTTCCGGCGTCATTTGTCGAAACTTGAAATTTCAAAGTTCATTAGGCTTGAATTGGGGTATGATTCATGGTTTTAGCGTTCTTTGAGGTGATTTGAGGGTTCGACTAAGTTCGTATGGTATTTTAGGACTTGTTCGTCTATTTGATTGAGGTCCCTGGGGCCTCGGGTGAGTTTCAGAAGGTTAACGGATCGAATTCGGACTTAGAAGGAAATCTGAAGGTTTCTGCCATCTGATGTAATCGCACCTGCGGAATTTCCATCCCAGGTGCGAGCTCACAGAAGCGTGCCTTCCATTGCAGATACGTCCAGGCGTAGTTGGGGCTTCAATCGCATAAGCGACAGGTAGCCACAGAAGCGACCCCGCACCTGCGGGCGTTTGATCGCAGAAGCGCAAGGGCGCTTGGTGAGGCAGCTTCGTAGAAGAGGACAGCTCCTTGAAGAAGCGTGTCCGCAGATGCGCACAAAATCCTGCAGAAGAGGAAACCCCTGGGCAGTACAAAAACAGAGGGGTTCCGAGCTTTTGCCCTTTTGGGGCATTTCAAGCTCTGGCTGGACGATTTTGAGCGAGGTTTTCACGGGAAAGCTTGGGGTAAGTCACTTGTGATCATTTCTATTTCATAATATTGAATTATCATCGAATAATCCGACTAGATTACATGTTTTTGAGGTATAAATCGGGGACTTGAACATCGAGATTTGAAAATAAGATTTGAAGATTTGGAGGTCGAGTTGAGGTCGGATTTTGATAAAATTGGTATGGTTAGACTCGTGGTTGAATGGGCTTTCGGATTTTGTAACTTTTGTAGGGTTCCGAGACGTGAGCCCCACGGGCCATTTTTTAAGCTAAATTTCGGATTTTGATGGAAAATTAATATGTTCTTATGGAATTAATTTCAATAAATTTTATTTACGGAATCAAATTATTTGTGTCTCGATTCAAGGCGTTTGGAGGCCAATTCACGAATCAAAGACATTGCAGAATAAATAATTACACGGTTTAAGGTAAGTAACAGTTCTAAATTTGGTCCTAAGGGTATGAAACCCCGGAATATATATTATGTGATTGGTTTTAAGGTGACGCACATGCTAGGTGACGGGCGTGCACCGTAGGAATAATGACTTGGTCAATTCCATGGAACTGTGTAATTGAAAAATCTATTGCCATACATCTTCCCATGTATTAGAGAAATTGATCTATGAATCATATTTAACTCATATGTTTACACTATTGGGACCCACAGAGGTCGTGTACTTTTGAAATTATTTGCTAAATTGATATTTTGAACTTAGTCACAGTTCTATTTGCATATTTTTACCTCAGTCTCTCTTATTCATTATTGATGCATCATATTATTGTTGTTGGGGTGCTTATCATGATTTCTGAGAACCCGAGAGACTGGAGAGGTTGATGCCTGAGTGAGGTCGAGGGCCTAATTGTGAGGATATTTATGGATCGGGCTGCACGCCGTAGCATGTTTCATTGATTTATGCCATGATTGGCTTGATATAGTGCTTGGGTTGAAGAAGCCCCTCCGGAGTTTGTACACACCCCCAGTGAGCGTAGGTACCTACTGAGTGTGAGTGCCGAGTGCGAGTAGCGAGTGATGAGTGACTGTGAGGAAAGAGTGACTGTGAGGTTGGAGTGAATGGGAGGACTGAGTGACTGTTACTCTGAGAGGATGCATTGATTTCATTATTTGCTGCATTTCAGCTGTCATATATCACTATTTTGGAAATTTCAGGAAACAAAAAAAGCATTATTTTCTGTTTTGGTCAAACTTGATATGAAATTTCAGTTAAATCTTAAATGTTGAACTTGAGAGAATGCCTACCGTTTTATATTGGAAAGTATTATATTTGGACTTAACTGAGAAGCTCGTCACTACTTTAAGTTCTTTATTTATTATTGTTACTTACTGAGTTGGTTGTACTCATGCTACACCCTGCACTTCATGTACAGATCTAGATGATTCCAGAGACAGTGGGTGTTGATTCTTTCACATAGTCGATTTTCTGGAGATTCAGAGGTAGCTCCCATGTTTTGCAGACCTTGTCTCTCCTTCCCTATCCTTTTGTTTATTGTATTTGGTCTCAGATTATTATAGACCACGTTTTCCAAACTTGTAATGTATAGACACTATGTACTCAGTGACACCGGGTTTTGGGAGTGTGTTTATTTTCAATGTTTGTGGGATTTACTCTTAAACTTAATTATTATGTTTTCAGTATTTAAAAGGAATTGTGAGTTATTGGTGTTGTCAGCTTGCCTAGTATTGAGATAGGTGCCATCACAACAGGTTAGGATTTTGGGTCGTGACAAGTTAGTATTAGAGCCTAGGTTACATAGATCTCACGAGTCATGAGCAGGTTTAGTAGAGTCTTGTGGATCGGTACGAAGATGTCTGTACTTATCTTCGAGAGGTTGACGAACCCTTAGGAAAAATTTCAATTTCTTGTACTCTGTCGTGTAAATTTATTGATTTCGGAAACTAAATTTCTATTATTCTATTCTCTCACAGATGGTAATAACACTTACTACCGGATCGGACGGTCAGCCACCAGTGCCACCATCTAGGGCCGCGAGAGGCCGGGGCCGAGGTAGAGGTCGAGGTGTAGCTCATACAGCAGTTGGAGCAGCACATATAGCACCACCAGTTGCTCCAACTCAGGAGCATATTCCAGATATAGCTGAGCCGACAAGACCAGCTCAGGCACCAGCTGTGCCCATTGACATTCCAGGCCTTCAAGAGACTTTGGCCCAGATATTGACAATTTGCACTGGCCTTGGTGGTTTCGGCTCAGGCTGCACCTGCCACTTCTCAGGCCGGGGGAGGTACTCATACCCCTGTTGCCCGTACTCCAGATCAGGTGGTACATGGACTTCAGATATCGGGGGCACTACAAGCCCAGTCGGTTGCAGCTGTTCAGGCCCCGGTAGTCCCCGTTATGGCAGATGATGAGCAGAGGAGACTTGAGATATTTGGGAAGCTTCGACCTCCATCATTTAGTGGTGCTGAGTCATAGGATGCTCAGGGTTTTCTAGATAAGTGCCAGCGGATGCTTCAGACAGCGGGTATTTTAGAGACCAGTAGGGTCTCGTTCATTACTTTTCAGTTTTCTCGAGTTGCCTTCAGATGGTGGGAGACTTATGAGAGGCGCAGGCCGGTCGCTGTTGTACCACTAACATGGTAGGAATTCTCCATTCTCTTTTTGGAGAAGTTTGTGTCGCTGTCTCGCAGGGAGGAGCTGCGCAGACAGTTTGAGCAGTTACGTCAGGATGGTATGTCTGTCACGCAGTACAGGATGAGATTTTTTGAGTTGGCTCGTCACGCAGTTTGGTTGGTTCCCACTAATAGGTAGAGGATTAGGAGGTTCATTGATGGCCTCACATATCAGCTACGATTACTTATAAATCGGGAGAGAGTATCTGATGCTACTTTTAATGAGGTAGTTGACATTACTCGGCAGATAGAGATGGTTCGTAGCCAGGAGCATAGAGAGAGGGAGGCTAAGAGGCCTCGTGGTCCAGGTGATTTCAGCGGTGTTCCTTCCTGGGGTTAGTTTTACCGCAGTAGGGGTCGTCCTTACAGACACGCTCATACAGGTCGTCAATTTCACTGTGGTGCATCATCAAGCGAGGGTTCATATAGTTCTCATCAGGTTCAGTCATCTCTCAGTGCCATGCCAGCCCAGAGTTCCTCTTGTGCTCCTTCAGTTCAGGGTTCATTTGCACCGGGTGCTTCTAGTAGTTATTCTGGTTCTCAAAGCTCGATTCAGTCAGCACCACCACTAGTACCAGGGAGCTGCTTTGAGTGCAGGGAATTTGGGTATATGTGGAGACTATGTCCTCGTCGCTCGAGAGGTCTAGTACAGTAGAGAAGCCAGACTACGACTTCAGCATCAGTTACTTCACCACCCGTCCAGCCAGCTCAGTATGGGGGTCAGTCAGCTAGGGGTCGCCCAAGAGTGGGAGGCCGATCAGGTGGCGGTCAGGCCCGATTCTATGCTTTTCCTGCCAGGCCAAATGTCGTTGCCTCAGATGTAGTGATCACAGGTGTCGTCTCAGTGTGCCACAGGGAAGCTTCTATATTATTTGACCCTGGTTCTACTTATTCGTATGTATCATCGTACTTTACTCATTATCTAGATATGCCTTGTGAATCCTTAGTTTCACATGTTTGTGTATCTATGCCGGTGGGCGATACTATTATTATGGTCGGTGTACATCAGTCATGTGTGGTAACTATTGAGGGACTGAAGACTAAAGTTGATCTCTTATTGCTTAGTATGGTTGATTTCGATGTAATCCTAGGTATGGATTGGTTATCTCCATGTCATGCTATTCTGGACTGTCACGCAAAAACTGTGATGTTGGCAATGTCGGGGTTGCCGAAGGTCAAATGGAGAGGTTCTCTAGATTATGTTCCCATCAGGGTAATTTCTTATTTGAAAGCCCAATGTATGGTTGGGAAGGGGTGTTTGTATTATTTGGATTTTGTGAGAGATGTTGATGCAGATACTCCTACTATTGATTCAGTACCGGTAGTGAGAGACTTTCCGGATGTATTTCCTGTAGACCTGCCGGGTATGCCGCCCGACAAAGATATTGATTTTGGTATTTACTTGGTGTCGGGGACTCAGCCCATTTCTATTCTTCCGTATCGTATGGCACTAGCTAAGTTAAAAGAATTGAAAGAGCAACTTCAGGAGCTTATTGATAAGGGGTTTATTAGGCCTAGTGCGTCGCCTTGGGGTGCACCGGTTCTGTTTGTGAAAAAGAAAGATGGTACTATGCGAATGTTTATCGATTACAGGCATTTGAATAAAGTTACAATCAAGAATAAGTATCCTTTGTCGCATATTGATGATTTATTTGACCAACTTCAGGGAGCGAGGGTATTCTCCAAAATTGATTTGAGATATGGGTATCATCAGTTGCAAATTCGGGATTCGGATATTCTAAAGACGACATTCAGGACTCGTTATGGTCACTATGAATTTTTTGTGATGTCATTTGGGCTAACCAATGCACCAGCAACATTTATGCACCCGATGAATAGCGTATTCCCGCCGTATCTTGACTCATTTGTTGTGGTATTTATTGATGATATCCTTGTGTACTCACGCAGCCAGGAGGAGCATGCACAACACTTGGGTATTGTATTACAGAGGCTGAGAGAGGAGAAACTATATGCCAAATTCTCTAAGTGTGAGTTCTGGCTTAGTTCGGTTGCATTCTTGCGATACATAGTGTCTAGTGAAGGGATTAAGGTGGATCCGAAGAAAATAAAGGCAGTTCAGATTGGCCCAGACCATCTTCAGTTACTGAGATTCGGAGTTTTCTCGGCTTGGCCGGTTATTATCATCGCTTTGTAGAGGGTTTCTCATCTATTGCATCGCCTATGACCAAATTGACCCAGAAAGGTGCTCCGTTCAGGTGGTCGGATGAATATGAAGAGAGCTTTCAGAAGCTCAAGACAGCTTTGACTACAGCTCCAGTATTGGTGTTGCCTACAGGTTCAGGGTCTTATACAGTGTATTGTGACGCATCGCGTATTGGTCTCGGCACAGTGCTTATGCAACACGGTAGGGTGGTTGCCTATGTGTCGAAACAGCTAAAGGTACATGAGAAGAATTATCCGGTCCGCGACCTTGAGTTAGCAGCTATTGTTCACGTCTTCAAAATTTGGCGGCATTACTTGTACGGTGTCCATTGTGAGGTTTATACTGATCACCGGAGTCTACAACATCTGTTTAAACAGAAGGATCTTAATTTGCGGCAGCGAAGGTGGTTAGAGTTGCTTATATATTATGACATCACTATTCTCTATCATCTCGAAAAGGCTAATGCGGTGGACGATGCCTTGAGTCGTAAGGCGGAGAGTTTGGACAGCTTAACATACTTACCAGTAGCAAAGAGGCCTTTAGCCTTGGATGTTTAGGCCTTGGCCAACCAGTTTGTTAGATTGGATGTTTCTGAGCCAAATCGAGTTCTGGCTTGTGTGGTTTCTCGGTCTTCTTTATATGATCGCATCAGAGAGCGCCAGTATAATGATCCCCATCACCTTGTCCTTAAATACACAATTCAGCACGGCGATGCCAAGGAAGTCACTATTGGGGATGACGGTGTATTGCGGATGCAGGGCAGGCTATTTGTGCCTAATGTAGATGATTTGCATGAGTTGATTCTCCAGGAAGCTCACAGTTCACGGTACTGCATACATCCAGGTGCCGTAAAGATGTATCAGTATTTGAGGCAGCATTATTAGTGGAGGCGAATGAAGAAAGATATAGTTGGGTTTGTAGCTCGGTGTTTAAATTGTCAACAGGTGAAATACGAGCATCAAAGACCGGGAGGATTTCTTCAGAGACTTGAAATTTCAGAGTGGAAATGGGAGCGTATTACCATAGATTTCGTAGTTGGGCTTCCACGAACTTTGAGGAAGTTTGATGTTGTTTGGGTGATTGTGGATCGATTGACCAAGTACGCGTATTTTATTCCAGTTGGTACTACTTAGTCTTCGGAACGGTTGGCTAAAATTTATATCCACGAGATTGTTCGCCTACACGATGTGCCAGTGTCCATCATTTCAGATCGAGGCACGTAGTTTACATCACAGTTTTGGAGAGTAGTGCAGTGAGAATTGGGCACACGGTTTCAGTTGAGTACATCATTTCACCCTCAGACGGACGGACAGTCCAAGCGCACTATTCAGATATTGGAGGATATGCTACGCACTTATGTCATTGATTTTGGAGGTTCTTGGATACATTTCTTCCACTGACAGAGTTTTCTTACAATAACAGTTACCAATCGAGCATTCAGATGGCTCCATATGAGGCTTTATATGGGAGACGGTGTTGGTCTCCTGTGGGTTAGTTTGAGCCGGGTGAGGCTAGGCTATTGGGTACTGATTTGGTTCAAGATGCTTTGGAGAAGGTTAAGTTGATTCGGGAGCGGCTTCACACGGTGCAGTCTAGATAGAAGAGTTATGCCGACCGGAAGGTTTGTGACATTGATTACAAGTTTAGGGAAAAGGTTCTGCTCAATATTTCACCCATGAAGGGTGTGTTGAGATTCGGGAAGAAATGAAAGTTGAGCCCTCGGTATATTGGGACTTTTGAGATACCTAAGAAAATTGGAGAGATGGCTTATGAACTTGCCTTGCCACCTACTCTATCAAGTGTTCATCCAGTATTCCATGTATCCAAGCTCCGAAAGTATGTTGGGGATCCGTCTCATATAATGGATTTCAGTACAGTGCAGCTGGACGGTAATCTGACTTATGATGTGGAGCCGGTGGCTATTTTAGATCGGTAGGTTTGAAAGCTGAGGTCAAAGAACATAGCATCATTGCAGTTATAGTGGAGAGGCCATCCAGTCAAAGAAGCTACTTGGGAGATTGAGCAAGAGATGCGGAGCAAATGTCCACACCTATTTGAGACTCCAAGTATGATTCTAAACCAATTCGGGGACGAACGTTTGTTTAAGAGAGGGAGAATATAACGACCCGACCGGTCGTTTTGAGTATCATAACCCCATTTTCCCACTTACTGCTCAAGTTGTGCTTTACAGTTATTTTATGACTTACCGTGTTAGTAGATTCGGGTCCGAACCGATTTCGGAGTGAAATGAGACACTTAGTCTCATAATTGAAAACTTAAGTTGGAAAGGTTGACCAGATAATGACTTATGTGTAAGCGACCTCGAAATTTAATTCGGATGATTCCAATAGCTTTGTATGGTGATTTTGGACTTAGGAGCGTGTCTGAAAATGTTTTGGAGGTCCGCAGTGGAATTAGCCTTGAAATGGCGAAAGTCGAATTTTTAAGAAGTTTGACTGGGGGTTGACTTTTTGATATCGGGGTTGAAATCCAATTCTGAAAATTTTAATAGGTCTGTTATGTTATTTATGACCATTGTGCAAAATTAGAGGTCAATCGTACTTGATTTGATAGGTTCCGGTGTCGTTTGTAGAAACTTAAAATTTTAAAATTCATTAGGCTTGAATCGGGGTATGATTCGTTGTTTTTGCATTGTTTAAGGTGATTTGAGGGTTCGACTAAGTTCGTATTGTTTTTTAGGACTTGTTGGTATATTTGGTTGAGGTCCCGGGGGCCTCGGGTGAGTTTCGGAGGGTTAAAGGATTGAATTCGGACTTAGAAGCAAACCTGAAGGTTTCTGCCATCTAATGTAATCATACCCGCGGAATTTCCATCGCAGGTGCAAGCTCGCAGAAGTGATTCTTCCATCGCAGATGTGTCCAGGCGTGGTTGGGGCTTCGATCGCAAAAATGGCAGGTAGCCACAGAAGCGGCCCCGCACGTACGGGCGTTTGATCGCAGAAGCACAAGGGCGCTTGGTGAGGCAGCTTAGCAGAAGCGGATAGTTCCTCGCAGAAGCATGTCCGCAGATGCGCACAAAATCTCGCAGAAGCGGAAACCCCTGGGCAGTATAAAAACAGAGGGGTTCCGAGCTTTCATCATTTTTGGGCATTTCAAGCTTAGGCTGGGCGATTTTGAGCGAGGTTTTCATGGGAAATCTTGATGTAAGTCACTTGTGATCATTTCTACTTCATAATATTGAATTATCAACGAATAATCCAACTAGATTACATGTTTTTGAGGTGTAAATCGGGGATTTGAACTTAGGGATTTGAAAATAAGATTTTTGGAGGCCGGGTTGAGGTTGGATTTTGGAAAAATTGGTATGGTTAGACCCGTGGTTGAATGGGCTTCCGGATTTTGTAACTTTTGTCGGGTTCCGAGACGTGGGCCATACGGATGATTTTTGAGCTAAATTTTGGATTTTGATGGAAAATTAATATTTTCTTATGGAATTAATTCCAATAAATTTTATTGACTGAATCGAATTATTAATGGCTAGATTCGAGGCGTTTGGAGGCCAATTCACGAGGTAAAGACATTGCAGAATAAAGAATTACACGGTTTGAGGTACGTAATAGTTCTAAATTTGGTCCTGAGGGTATGAAACCCCGGAATATATATTATGTGATTGGTTTTGAGGTGACGCACATGCTAGATGATGGACGTGTGGGCGTGCACCAGGAATTATGACGGTCAATTCCATGAAACTGTGCAGTTGAAAAATCTATTGATATCCGTGCATTTTCCCCCGTATTAGTAAAATTTATCTATGAATCATGTTTAAATCATATGTTTACACTATTGGGACCCACAGAGGTCGTGTACTTGTGAAATTATTTGCTAAATTGTTGTTTTGCACTCAGTCACAGTTTTATTTGAACATTTTAACCTCAGTCTCTCTTATTCATTATTGATGCATCATATCATTATTGTTGGGCTGCTTATCATGATTTCTGTGAGCTCGAGAGACTGGAGAGGTTGATGACTGAGTGAGGCCGAGGGGATCAGGCTGCACGTAGCAGCATGTTTCATTAATTTATGCCATGATTGGCTTGATATAGCGCTTGGGCTGAAGGAGCCCCTCCGGAGTTTGTACACACCCCCAGTGAGTTCAAGTAACTACTGAGTGTGAGTGCGAGTGTCGAGTGATGAGTGACTGTGAGGAATGAGCGACTGTGAGGAAAGAGTGACTATGAGGAAAGAGTGACTGTTAGGTTGGAGTGAATGGGAGGACTGAGTGACTGTTACTCTGAGAGGATGCATTGATTTCATTATTTGCTGCATTTCAGCTGTCATATATCACTATTTTGGAAATTTCGGAAAAAAAACATTATTTTCTGTTTTGGTTGATATGAAATTTCAGTGAAATCTTAAATGTTGAACTTGAGAGCATGCCTACCCTTTTATATTGAAAAGTACTGTATTTGGACTTGGCTGAAAAGCTCGTCACTACTTTCAGTTCTTTATTTATTATTGTTACTTACTGAGTTGGTTGTATTCATACTATACCCTGTACTTCGTGTGCAGATCTAGGTGATTCCGGATATAGTGGGTGTTGATTCTTTCACACAGTCGATTTTTCGGAGATTCAGAGGTAGCTTCCATGTTTTGCTGACCTTGTCTCTCCTTCCCTATCCTTTTATTTATTGTATTTGGTCTCAGATTATTATAGACCACATTTTCCAAACTTCTAATGTATAGATGCTCATGTACTCAGTGACACCGGGTTTTGGGAGTGTATTTCTTTCTAATATTTGTGGGATTTACTCTAAAACTTAATTATTATGTTTTCAGTATTTAAAAAAAATTGTGGGTTATTGGTGTTATCGACTTGCCTAGTATTGAGATAGGCGTCCTCATGACAGGTTAGGATTTTTGGTTGTGACAGTTTCAAAGTTGGGAGAGTGAGGAAGGGGGAGGTCGTTTGCTTTGAGAGCCCCAAAATATTTTTACAATTCTGTTAACTGCACACCAAACCTCTGTTAAAGACCCTCTAATGTTGCGATTGTGACCTCTTCTTCGCAACAGTTTCTTCTGTTTTGCAACAAATCAGGTGCTCGCAATTGCGAACTATTTTTCGTGAATGCGCTAACTATAATCTGGGACTGACTTTTTTTTCATTCTTCAATATTCCTACCTTTTGTCCCAATACTTTCACACTTCCTGCAACTTAGTAGATTGATCAAACATAATAAAAATAATCTATTCTACAAGAAAATTTGAAAATCAAATGAAAATTTTAAAAATGACTAAAAACTTGAAAATGATGGGTTGCCTCCCACCAAGCGCCGCATTTAATGTCGTGTCACGACGCAAATCAACTTTATCACTTTTCTCTCCACTTGGATGATATGAACTGGGCACCTAACTTGGAGCCAAGTTTGTGACCACGAGCGGCGGGGGTGGTAAGTAGATGATCAATCCAAACATCAATTTCTTCATTTTGCATTTATCGGCTTTCTTTTGAGGAATCTCATTTTGCGTTCTTGAATTTTCAAATTGCAAGATGTATGGCTCTTGTCTTTCTTCTTTTCACTCTAGTATGGATACACAGGGCTCAATTCCCATATCACCATAGAATTCCAAAGTTGAAAAATGCTTGGAATGAGATAGTAACCTCCCAATTTGCAACCTTTTCCGGATTTTAACATTCTCTTTTTCCCCCGAACTAGAGTCATTTTCAACAATATTTTTAACTACATCGGTTGACTCTAATTCCATATTTTTATTGGCATCACCAACAAGAATGGAGTTGGTTGGCGGATGTTCAATTCTTGATTCTTCAAAATAAAGCTCACTTTCGTTTTCGAAGTTGGACTCTTCTTGACCTCTTTCCACACTCTCAAGTTGGTGAGCATTATGAGCCTCAACCAATGATTTTATTTGATCTTCCAAGGTGCGGATAGTCTATCATTTAGATATAGTGCTTGTTTCAAGTCCTCGAGTGCCAATATGAGCATTAACCTCTCATTTTGAGCATTTGAGAGTTCTTCTTGATTTGAATCAAGTGCCAAAGGAGGATTTTCAGCTTCAATATATAAGGAAGGTTCTTGACTATCATTCACTTCCAAGGCTTTTTGGCCCTTTAAAGCTTCAAGTATTTCTACTATTTATGAAGTCAACCTTTCAAGCGCCAAATCATTTAGGAGACTAGTTTCCAAAAGATCCTTCAAGGAATTTTGCTCTTTGTTTCCTCCTTCAAGTAGGCATTCCATCATGAACTTGAACTCTCCATTTTGACCATGCTCAATTTCTTCCACATCCATATCCCTATAATTGTCATCACAAAAAGTAGAATCATCATAGAGAGGGTTGGGGGAAGGGAAGGACAAATAATCACAATTAGCCCAATGGCCATTTTGACCACCACACTTATCACATATACTCCACTCATGGGTTTGATATTGTGCGCACAATCCGCCCCCGGGAGAATTTAAACAATTTTGCCAAAAGTGTGGTTCTCCACAATAAGGACAAGGGTCATCAAAGTATGACAACTACCATATGACCAATTTTCATTATGCGATGCCATTTTTCAAAACTAAGAAAATAAACAAGAAACAAACAAGAAAACAAACTAGAAAAATAAACAAGGATAAGGAAAATAATTACACAAATATTCACAAATTTGGACCAAAGCATGTACGCTTACTTCTCAAATAGCCTAAATATGTCAAATTTCTCCCCGACAACGTCGCCAATTTTGATGACGTCCAAATTCACTATTAAAAAGTAAATGGACAGGGTCACATGCAATATAATATACCCAACTATGAGTCGGAGTCGAATCCCACAGAGAAAAATATGTAGGTGATTAGGCGTGTAAGAGAATAATCACTTATTATGCTAAGCCAAACACTTAATAGAGTTTTAAGAAAACAATTATATCTAAACACAAAAATCTAAACTAACCTAGAAATCAAGTGAAATGATCAATGGCTACAAACATAGATACACGGGGAATTACACTCAAGCAACGATCCAATATATTTCACGATTTTACAAATATGAGCAAGTTTATGTTAATTAGCCTCGGATAATAATTCTATATTAGCTTCTTTCGAAGACTAACAAGACTTCCTAATTTAATTATCCTTAAAGCAAGTAAGACATTAAGCACAACCGAATATGGCTACAAGTAGTTCAATCCTATCCCTAGGTAGAATCTATAAAGTGAGGGTTAACGCCTCAAGTTTTTGTTAATTAATCTTTTCCAATCCCAAATTATCTTTTTTAAAATTAATTCAAAGTTAATGGGCGAGTCCTAGGGTTAGCTAATCCCTTTAAAATATTAAAGAACAATAATAATTAAAGAAACAATGACTCTCTTTAATATTAAATGAAAATCGTTCAATACATAAGCACAATAAGATATTTAAATTCACACTTTAAATATTAATATTCCCATAAACAAGATTCAAGTGTTGAAGTAAATGCTACACACTTAGATATACAAAACAAAGAAAGGAAATGAAGAAATAAGTAAAAATGGGTAAGAAATTGTCAACCAAAAGCTTCAAATCTTCAAGACCCAAGTGTGTGTGCAAGAACCCTAGCTCCCAAACTTCTCTTCTCTAGTTAAGAGACTGAAAAATAAGCCAAAGATGTGTTTCTAATAAGATAGGTCGTGTATTAAAGGGTATGGGGCAGAAAATATAAAACTACTTACGTGCCCAGTACTGAAGGGCGATCTTCGCATTTGCGAAGGGAAGTTAGCATTTGCGAACCTTGACTTTTCTGTTGATTATCGCATTTGCGATGAAGGACTTCGCATTTGCGAAAGTTGACTGTCTGGTTTGACTTCGCATCTGAGGCCCTATTTTCGCATTAGCGAACATTGTTAGATTTAGTTGACTTCGCAATTGCGATTCACATGTTCGCATTTGTGAATGCTGACTAGCATGGTTAACTTCGCAATTACGAGCTTCTGCTTGCATTTGCGACACCTGAGGCCAATTTTCAGATTTCTGTTTTTGAGCCCCTTTTTGACTTGTTTTCGCTTGGTTTCTTCTCGATCACTTCTAAATTACATAAAACCTGTAAAATAGAAGTAAACAATATTAAACACACTATTTTATCAATCAAACATAGCAAAAATCTAAGATTAAAGATGAAATAAGTTGGTAAAATACTAACTTATCATCCATAACATGTCGGGTCCAAATATGTGATTACGTTTCAAATCCGAGATCAAATCGGTGTTCAAACTCCAAATTACACTTTCTTATCTTTTAGACAAAAAAATCCAAAATTCACTTTAAAAGTCATGTTTTAGGTGTAGAAATCCATGGAAAATCTATATATATAACCAAATTCAAGTAGAAATTACTTACCCATAAAGTAGTGATGAAATTCTCCTAAACTATCTTCCTGAGCTCCAAAACTTTATGAGAAAAAGTGACTGAATCCCGAATCAAGTAAAACATATAGCAGTTTTCCTAGCCTAAATAAGATACTAGATGACCCCGAAACTCCCTTTTGATAACTCTAACATAATCCTTGCGAGATTACTCCCAATATAGATTTTTGAATCCCTCAATTTGGCCTTAAAATGATGGAGATGTGATATTTTAAAGTTTTAAAGGAAGTCTGAAATTTCTGGACGAACTCAGGGACATAACCGGTATTTTTGAAATTGTTGCACCAGAAAATCAGCAATTGCAAAATCTTTGTTTTAGCACCCAAACTCTTTCGGAACCTCCCAGACACAAACTATATATGTATTTCAATCATAAAACACGTTACGAACCTTCTCACACACTCAAAACGCCGAAAAGAGATCATCTTGACCCGATATTGACTATGGTCAAACTCCAAATCCTTAACTTAACTAGACTCTCAAACAATGATCCAAACACACCCAAGCCCCTTGGGAACCTATCCAATCATACCATCAAGTCCAAATATATTAACAAAACTTATCTAAAGATTCAAAACACTATAATTATCATTAAAACCAAGAATCGAAGATCAAAATCATTGTCTTAACTTTCAAACCTTCAAACTTCGTCGAACGCGTCCGAATCACAATTAGACATTTTGGATCACAAACAAATTTTGCACATAAATTCCAATCAACCAAATAAAATCCAAGGTCTCAAAACCACAATAGGGGTTCGATAACACTGAAACCAACTCCCGGTCAAAAATATGAACTCTTCAATTATTTAAATTGCTAACTTTCGAAAAATAAATCTAAAACCTTCTACGAACATCCAAATTCAAATCCGAACATACGCCCAAGTCTAAAATTACCATACAAATTCATTAAAACCATCAAGTCCCGATTTCGATGTAGTTTACGCAAAAGACAAACCTTGGTCAACTCTTCCAAATTAAGACGTCCAAATTGAGAACTATTCTATCAAATCAATCCCAAACTTCCCGAAAATCAAAATCAACCATACACCCAAGTCATAATACATCATGTGAATCTACTCAAAGTACCAAACCTCCGAAAGAAATGCCAAAGCTTAAAATGGTCGGTCGGATCTCACAATAAACAATAAAAAGGTTATGATTAGACTCAAACTACCAAAAGATTTAAAGTAGAAGATTGGTTGACTGGTATGATCATCAAATAATTATGATTGTATATTCATGTGTTTTATGATCATCTTGGTAAATTTTTGATTCTAAATTTAATTCTAGTCCTACATACGCAAATGATAATATATTCAAACAAACTCAGTGACTTGTATGATAAATAAATAAAAAGCTCATATAAGAAGCAAATTATAGGATTGATGATGGAGAGTCAGATTGAATTTGGAGAAAAATACCCATGTTGCTCAGAGTGAAAAAAATTGTCATTGCCATTGTAAGCAAGATAAACATGTTTTGAA
Source organism: Nicotiana otophora (assembly GCA_000715115.1). Taxonomy (NCBI): domain Eukaryota; kingdom Viridiplantae; phylum Streptophyta; class Magnoliopsida; order Solanales; family Solanaceae; genus Nicotiana; species Nicotiana otophora. The sequence goes on along the minus strand of AWOL01S0024847.1, from coordinate 29,859 downwards.
AGAGAAAGTGGTCGTGTTCTTCTGCTCTAATTTGATCAGCTAGAATAGTCGGGCACTAGTGTTAATATGATTCCTATTAACTGGTAATAATTATGCACTTGAACGCAAGCTGGTAAACAATATGACTACACTTGGGCAGCTTTTGCACTAGTGTCACGAGCCAAAATCCACCTAATTATAATGGAACCTAACCCAACCCGCTAGGTAAGCTAAGAAACAATCAACACAACTCTAATAAAGATTAGAAATAATCAATAATTAGAAAAGCTTATGAGTTCCATACAATAACCCAAATATTGGTAGTACAAGTCATGCACCACTAAAATTTAGATTTACAAAGTTGGTACGAAAATAAGTACAATATATGTTTTAAATATGCTTAAATAGAGTACGAATCCAAAACTACCAAGGAAATGTGTAGTTATATCTGGAAAAACAGGTACATCTTCAATGTCAGCTCCCATCATCCACAGCAAATTAGCTCCAAGATCTACACTCTAGGTTAAGAAGTGTAGCATGAGTATAATCGACCTCATGTACTTAATAAGCAACATTCTTAATCTCAGGTTGAAAGCAGTGATTAGCTCGAAAGAAGGACAATGTCCAATACCAATAATCAATGACAACACATTATATAATGATGACAACACAAGAAAACAACTCAAGAGATATCATGTTCAACTCATTCACAAATACAGAAAATTAGATATTCTTTTCAATTATAATAGTCAAAGCCTAAATCTTACCATCGCAATCACTAAAACATGAATTTATTAAGAAAACTATGATTTCCAAACTTTCAACAACAGGTAAGATATTTCATTTACCATCTAGAATGAGAAAACTACATCTATATGCCTATGTGCTAAATATACATGTCAAGTTAATAACATTATAGTAAAGCCATCAAGTATACTCACACTCAGTCACGCTCACGGTGCCTGGTAGCAGTGCCCTTCACCATCACACACACAACCACACTCGGCACTTTACGGGTACCTGGCACAAATGCCCCTCACCAAAGCACATATATAACAATGAGCCTGCACTCACTGTGAATACCAGACTCCGGAGGGGCGGTTTCTTTGCTCAAACGCATATCGGATATAAATTAACAATCAATATAACTAGTGTGGCAAACAACCCAAACCAACTATCAATCTGTTGCAGCGTGTAACCCGACTCAAATATCAATTCATTGCGGCGTGCAACCATATTCAAATATCAATCATAATACAGCTTTATGGCCCACATCAGTCACCATCCGCTCAAGTCACATTTGATCACATATCATAAAACTCAGCCCAAACAGTATCACATATACGAGGCATCAACAATATGTGATATGGCAAAAATATAATGTACAGAGACTGGATATAACATGTAGATGAAACATTATGACTGAGAATATGACTATAATCAAGGCAAACACCTCAAAATAGCAACAATGGCCCTAGCATGTCTCAACAGGTAAACACATAGCCTAGACATGATCTGTAAGCATGATTAACAACTCAAGTAGTCATGCAAGTAGAAACAAATACGGAAATAACGAGGCATGATAGTAAACATGACTCATAGTAGCCTAAAGTCTTCCTGGATCATGAATACCCCATGTACGGACACATGCCTGTCATTGTGCGTCACCCCCAACACATCTCAAGTATCATAGTCCACATGTATAATTACCCTCAAACCAAGATTAGATATGTTACATACCTCAGAGCGCGTGAATCAATACTCCACAAATCCCTACCACATAAATCGACCTATGAACGGCTCGAATCTATCCAAAAATAACTCAATAATATCAAATAATGCCATAGGAATTAAATTCAAGCGATAAAAGTCAAATCTTTAATCAAATACTCCAAGTCAACCAAACGTTCAACTTGGTCCCGCACCTTGAAACCTGACAAAACACACAGATTCCGACAACCCATTCGAATATGAATTCAACCATACAAGTTTCATCAATGTTCTGTCAAAAACAACTCTCGAATATGCACTTTTCTTATCTTCCATGCCAAAACTCTCTTTTCTTCTTTAAGATTCCCTGATTTAGAGCCAAAATCAATGATAGATTCATGTTATAATCATAAATTTGAGTTAGGTTTACTTACCCCAATGAAGTAGATGAAAACTCCCACGAACATCGTCTCTTTCAAAGCTCCGCAACCTTATGAGAAAAAGTGACTATATTTCGAAACAAGTAAAAAAAATGAAGCAGTTGTCCTAATTCGTATTAGATCTTAGATGACCTCGAATTTCATATTTGATAAGTCCATCATAATCCTTATGCAATTATACCCAAGATAGACTTTTGAATCACCCAATTTGGCCTTAAAATGAGAGATATATGATAATTTGAACTTTTAATGGAAATCCGAAAATTTCAGAGCCATAACTGGTATTTTCCTAATTATTGCACCAGAAAATCAGCAATCATAAAAATTTTGTTTTAGCATCCAAAACTCATTCAGAATCTTCCAGACACAAATCATATATGCATTTCAATCATAAAACATGCTACGAACCTGCTCGCACACTCAAAACACCAAAACGATGTCGTCTTGACCTAATTGTGACCGTAGTCAAACTCCAAGTCCTTAACTTAACTAGTCTCTCAACCGATCATCCAAAATACACCCGAGCCCTTCGGGACTCCATCTAATTTTACCAACAAGTACAAACACATTATACAAACTTATCCAAAGGCTCACATCACCCAAGGGAACATCACAACAAAGAATCGAGGCTCAAACCGAATAAAATTTCTCTTAAGTTGTTAAATCTTCATTCTTTCAAAAGAGTGTCTGAATCATACTTACACACTTCGGATTACTTTCAAACTTTGCAAACAAGTTAAACTAAACTATATAGACCTATTCAAAATCTCAAAACATCAATTGGAGTCCAATAACATCAAAGTCAACTCTTGGTCTAACTTATGAACTCTTAAGTTCTTCAGCTTTCCAACTTTCAATAAATAGTGTCAACTTTGTATGGGGTAAAATTGGTTAGTAACAACTGGGTGAATGACAGAATGACACGTGGAACTAAAGACAGGTGGGACGTGATTCAGAAAACAGTTGGCACCGGATGTAAGCATGCAATCGATGTTGAATGAATCCCAAATACAAAGTAGACGGAAACAGAGATTCAAAGCATTGTCATCGGATAGCATTCAATGGGAAGCCGTTACAGAGAATATCTGCATTTATAGCCAATTGTTATACATCCATCAACGAAGATTTTATTCTCATTCAAGAAGAGCTTGATGTGGGGATCTTATCTCCCTTAATAGAGCTATAAATAGGAGGATACATCCATTATAGACACGAAATACTCTATACACAAAAAAGCTATATTCTGCTCTTTGAATTATAAAGTTATTTACTTTCTTTTGGTCTCAATAGTGTTTGTACTTCTTATATCGGAAAGATTAAGCGTTTATCCAGGCTTGTATTTCCTTAAATTTCGTTTCATAACCTTTTTGTTCTCATTTTCTTAATATTTTTTGGGTCAAATCGATTAAGTTGTCTATAAATGACGTTATAAATTCAACTGTATTGTTTTATAGGTAAACAGTTTGGCACCCACCATGGGGCATAAACAATAGTGTAATTGCTTTAATCCATTCGTTTATTACAAATATGTTTTGATTCTTTCCCTAGTAAAAGAAAATTCAAGTATGGAAGCTAATAGTGTCAACAATGTCTACAATGTTGGAGCACACAATGAACAAGAAGAAGTGTTCCAATGTGATGACTTAATTGGAGGGACCCACAATGAAGGGGATGAAACAACCCCAGTTCGCGAAGGTCAGTATCCTCGGCATGTGTGGGGCCCAAATCCTGATGATGTGGAGGATGAGCACTTTGTTGATACAATCAAAATCCTGAGAGAACAACAAAAGGCAATTATGGATCACCTCTCAAGGCGATATTAAGTGATGACATAATTAAAGCAGGCTTTATCGGGTGCTTCCAATAATTCTACAGGAAGGGCCCTGATTCCCCCCAGCGTTCACGTAAATCAAACAACTCAAAGAACCGATAATGATACTCTAAGGGAGGAGGCCGGTTTCGACGAGGCTGGAGGTACCGGTAGCGGATTTGGGAACAATAATTTAAATGACCCTTTAAAAAACGAGCTCATGAGATTCATGAGAGAAATGAATGAATGAATGAATGGATCAGAATGCAATGTAATTCCATGCTCGGATGGATCAGATCCCTGGGGCGCCGCCCGCGTTAAAGGGACCATATTCAAATAAGTATACGCAGTTGCCATTTAAACCAAGTGCGGCATCGGAGTTGATCCCTAAGAGGTATAAGATGCCAGATATACCAAAATATGATGGGACTTCAGATCCATAGGAGCACATCATGACCTACACTATGGAAGTAAAGAGAAACGACTTGGCCCAGCATAAGATTGAATCGGATTTGTTGAAGAAGTTTGGAGAAACTGTTACGAAGGGTGACTTAACTTGGTATTCCCTCCTACTTGAGCATTCTATTGATTCTTTTGAAATGCTTGCAGATTCGTTCATCAAAGCTCATGCTGGAGCAAGAAAGTTCCACGACAGAAAGCAGATATATTTTGAATTTCGCAAGGAGAGTTCGAGTTGTTGCGAGAGTTCGTGATCCGGTTCCAGAAAGAAGGGATGTTGTTACCAGCGATCCCGGACAAGTGGGCAGCAGAGGCATTTACAAACGGTCTCAACCCATTGAGCTCCAATGCCTCACGAAAATTAAAGGAAGGCTTGCTTGAATTTCAAGCAACCACATGGGCAGACGTTCACAATCACTACGAGTCAAAGATCAGAATAGAAGACAATCAACTTGGTTCTTCGGTGTCTTCCAAAAGATAAAATCGTGACCGGAATCAAGATAAATTTAGAAATGATTTTGATGCGGATTGGAGGCCCACTAGAAGTCATTTTCATCTTAACGAAAGGGCCGATGGGTGTAGTAATAAAGGATTCCAGGTCGAAGTAGTAGATCGTTGCAGGAGAAAGAGGCGTCCGGGTCCCGAGATCCCGCATATCCCAGGTTATCCGATTAAAATTTTAATATTAGCCTAGTAGAATTGGGGTCGGCAATGAAGAATATTAAAGAAGCTAGGTTCTCGAAGCCAATCCAGTCGGACCCTAGCCAAAGGGATCCTAATCTATGATATGAATTCCATGGGACTAACGGCCATAGGACTGGGGACTATCTACATCTTCGTGAACAGGTGGCGATGTTGTTGAAGAATGGTCACCTTAGAGAGTTTTTAACTGACTGCGCCAAAAACAACTATGGGGGAAATTGGGACAATGCAGAACCATTGAATTCGGAAGAAGGGTCACCTCAGATGATAATCAATATGATCATCGGAGGAGACGAAGTCAATGGGGTGAAATTTTCGGCAACAAAGAAGACAATGATATCGGTGACTCCTAGAAAGAGGATCTGTTGGGTATATTATATTGCATGCGACCATATCCATTTACTTTTTAGTAGTGGATTGGATGTCATGATAAAGTACCCGGAGTGGCTAGCTAACGTAGTAGTAGTGCCTAAAAAGAATAACAAATTTAGGATGTGTGTAGATTATAAGAATTTAAATAAAGCGTTCCCCGAAGACTCTTTCCCATTGCCAAACATTGATCAAATAATTGACGCTATGGTCGGGCACGAGTTAATGAGTTTTCTTGATGCTTATTCCATGTATAATCAAATTAGGACGAACCCGGAATATCAAGAGAAGACTTCTTTCATCACAAACTTTGGCACATATTGCTATAATGTGATGCCGTTTGGGCTTAAACATGCCAGAGCCACTTATCAGAGGCTCGTTAATAAGATGGTTGAAAACTAGATAGGTAAAATGATGAAAGTTTATATTGACGATATGTCAGTTAAGTCTCTTAATGTAGGAGATCATCTAGAACATCCACAAGAGATGTTTGACATTCTCAGAAAGTACAACATGAAGCCCAACCCGGAGAAGTGTGCCTTCGGAGTGGGTTCCGGTAAGTTCCTAGGTTTTTGGTTTCTCAAGGAGGAATCGAGGGAAACCCGGATAAAATCAAAGCCATCGAGGATATCCCAGACTAGCTGACAAGCGTGAAAGAAGTACAAAGGTTGACCGGTAGTTTGACGGATCTAGGCAGATTCATCTTGAGGTCTTCGAAAAAGTGTCATCACTTCTTTTTGCTTTTGAAAATGAAGAACAACTTCGTATGGACTCCGAAATTCCAACAGGCACTAGAAGACATAAAAAGGCACTAGAAGACATAAAAAGGTACCTGTCTAGCCCTCCGTTGTTGTCAAAACTAGGAGAAGGGAGCAACTATTGATTTATCTAGCGATCTCGGAATTAGTGGTAAGTGTCGTTTTGGTCCGGGAAGAAGAAGGTATGCAGTCTTTCGTTTATTACGTTAGTAAAATATTATCAGGAGCAGAGACACGCTATCCGCACCTTGAAAAGTTTTCCTTAGCTCCCCTAGTTTCCTCTCGAAAGCTTAGGCCTTATTTTCACTGTTATCCAATAGTCGTTGTGACAACATTTCTCTTAAGGAATGTCCTTCATAATCCTGAGTTATCGGGCTATTTGGCTAAATGGGCAGTCGAAGTCAATGAATTTGACATTACATACAAGCCCATGACAGCAATCAAGTCACAAGTTTTGGCCGACTTTGTGGCCAATTTTAGTCCAAGATTAATGTCTTTAGCTGGTAAAGAAGTAGTGTTGATATCGGTAACGGTATCGAGAGTTAGACCTTGTTTATGGATGGGGCTTCCAACGTAAAAGGGTCCTACCTCGGGATAGTATTAATCACTCTTTCGGGGGAAACCCTTAGATAGGCCATTAGAACTGTGCCATTAACTAAAAATGAAGCCGAGTATGAAGCTTTGGTTGCAGGAATCAAACTAGATCGAGTACTAGGTTCCAAGGTTATCGCAATAAAATATGACTCCCAGCTGGTGGTGAACCGAGTATACGGAATCTTCGACACCAAGGAGGAACACATGCACAATACTTGAACAATGTTAAGGTGCTACTCTCCCAGTTCAGAGAGTGGTCAATCATCGACATTCCAAGGGAGGAAAATGTGGAGGCAGGCGCATTGGCTAATTTGGGTTCATCCACAGAGATAAAAGGATCTGATTTCGGTGCGTTCGTTCAATTACTGCATTCGATGTTGGATGTGGACGACTACTGTGAAATTAATTCAACCAACTTAATATGGGACTGGAGGAACGAGTTTATTGAATATCTAATACATGGTAAATTTCCCGAAGACGCAAAAGCATCCCGGGCACTACGGACCAAGGTGGCTCGTTACTGTCTTGCTGATGGACAATTATACAGGAGGTCATTCCAAGGACCATTGGCTCGGTGTCTAGGGGCCTCGGAGGTTGACTACGTGATGAGGGAAGTTCATGATGGGGTATGCAGGAACCATTCCGGTGCAGACTCATTGGTTCTCAAGTTAGTCAGAGTTAGCTACAATTGGCCCCAAATGGAGCAAGACGCGAAGACATTTATACAAAAGTGCAATAAATGTCAATGACATGCACAATTAGTGCATCAACCAGTGGAACTTTTGCATTCGGTGGTTTGGCCATGGCCATTCATGAAATGGAGGATGGGCATAGTCGATCCTTGCCACAGGGACCTTGTAAGGTAAACTTTCTTTTGGTTTTAACCGATTATTTTACTAAATGGGTTGAAGAAGGTGCCTACCAAAAGATCGGAGAACGATAGGTGATCGATTTTATATGGGATCATATTGTCTGCCGATTTAGAATACCAAAGGATATTGCTTATGACAACTGGCCACATTTTATAGATTCTAAAGTCACCAAGTTTCTGGAAGGATTGAAGTTCAAATGAATTACATCTTCTCCATACCACCCAACTTTTAATGGACAAGCGGAGTCGACCAACAAGGTAATTATTCAAGATCTTAAAAAGAAGTTAGAAGATGCTAAAGGCAAGTGGCTAGATGATCTACTAGGTGTGTTATGGACATACCGAACCACGGCAAAGTCAAGAACGGGTGAAACTCCCTTTTCACTTGTGTACGGTTTAGAGGCTTTGATGCTAGTGGAAGTGGGGGAACCGACTTTAAGGTTTTCCCGAGCAAACAAATAGAAAAATAATGAAGCGTTGCTAGTTAAACTAGATTTGCTGGAAGAGCATTGGGATCTAGAATATGTGAGGATGGTGGCACAAAATCAAAGTGTGGAAAGATATTACAACCGCAAAGAAAATCTCCGATGTTTTAAAGTTAGGGATTTGGTTCTGAGGAAAGTCACTCAAAGCACTCGGGAAGTTAACGCTAGGAAGCGGGGATCGACATGGGAAGGACCTTACCGAGTTTCAGCTATAACTGGTAAAGGTTCATCCGAATTGGAAAATCAAGATGGAGTTAAATTGCCAAGCAACTAAAATGTGACTCTCCTCAAAAGGTATTACTGCTGAAGATCCTTGCTAATACTGAAAGTATGTGCTACACTTTCTTTCCCTTCGACTAGTTTTATCCCAATTGGGTTTTTCTGGTAAGGTTTTTAACGAGGCAGCTATGTAAAGCATACTACAAAGGAAGGATCATCGGCAAGCTGGTGAATCAAAAACTGAAAGCTTTGTTGCCTTCACTTTACTAAGAGTATAGACAACTCTGTGTGGATCAACTCGTATAGAAATCAACTTGTGGATGGTTAAATAATCTTTGTCTCATTAGCATAACTCATCGCCCAAGACTCTCATTGTTTCCATTGGCCTCTGGAAACTGATTATTTACCCATCCACAAGTTGTTTCCATTAGTGAGGAAGCAATGCAAAAGCACATTACCAAGGAAGGGTCATCAGTGAATGCACGACTTCCAGTGTTCGAATTATGATACTTAGTATTCGAACACTGGGGGGAAATAATACATGACAAGACACTAAAATTATTACGAAGATAGGGAACTGTAGGAACCGGTATCAATGCCTTATTAGGATCGGGGACTACATGATCAGCCCTGTGGAAACAAGTTGTACAAGTTAGCCACATGTATTGGCAGCTTTATTTACTTAAGCAAATGAATGTTTATGTAAATGTACTTTTAAGAAATAGAGGGAATAAATCAAAGTCCTTTTGTTTTTATCTTATTTCTTATCTGAATGATAAGTTGATTTATTTTATCATTTGAGACATTACAAAAACTTCAGAAACTCTCATAGTAAAGAGTATATTCCGGAAGTGTTTATGCCCGGAATCAAAAGTTGTCGGATGTACAAAGATTCCTGAAGCTTTGTCAGTTAAGTGAAAAAGAATAGCTTTTGCACAATTCTTATGCAAAGAGTTTCTTTTGTTATTTAAAATACCAAACTTAGTAAAACGTTTTGGCATAATTACAAAAAGTAAGGAAATAAATAAATAAATAAATAAATATCAGTTCTTGCTACCAGAACCCGAAGGGAGAGAAGAGTCTTTGTTTTCACTATTGGGAGAAGGTTGTCCCGCTTCCGGTTCAAGGCCTTCATCTTCTTCGGTTTCTCCTTTGATTCCTGAATACTCAGAGTTATTATTCAAAGAAACAGAAGCGAGCTGATCAGGAAGGTTCTCACGAGCAGTTATCTCCAGTTCCCAGGCCTTGGCAATGCAATCATCAATGTGGGCAATGCCTTATTTTGCCTCCTCCAAAGTCTTCCTCTTCGTATGATATATGGGGTAGGTTTTTTCGAAGATGAGGGAATCTTCTTAGTCTTGTAGTCTGGCTCATAATTCTGCGATCTTCACTTGGAGATTTTCATTTTTAGCTTTAACAATGCTCATTTTGGAATCAAGCTTAACGTTGGTAGATGAGTGAAGTTGATTCTTCTTCATGACTCTTTTGAGTCTTTCTTCCATCCTTTCTCTTCTCTCCTCGGCAGTGTTCGCCTCCTGAGGTTTGGAGCTCAAGTTACAGTGTAATAGAGTTCGGCCCACATAGACTTTGCATCCTTGAGATCTTCATGCGGTTGAGCGGCTTCCTAGTTCTGGACTATTCTATCTTGCTCGGACTGCTGCAATCGGGCCTCAAGGTCGTCAATTTGAGTGATTCTTGCCTCCAGTACCGGGAGGGGCTCGACAAGCTGATTACAGTCGGCTAACATTTGATCTCGTTCTGAAGCAAGCTCTTGCTTGTCCAGAATCAACCTTTGCAAGCCCTCGGAAGCAAGAAGGTTGGCCTGAAAAAGGTCAGATCTGGAGTTATTAGTGCAAAGTATAAGTTGAAAGAAGATAGAAGGAAGTTAGATTGTTACCTATGTCGAGCAGTGCATGTTGTTGTTTACCAAACACTCACCGGAGAGAGAATCCATTTTTCTACAATCTCTCGTTGAGGCCAACGGCTTCAGATAATTGGCAAGCTCTGTCGACTTGGAAAGTACATGGTAGTTATTTGAAACCGTGAGGGTGAAATTTAGTTTTCCACTAAGGTTGTGAGTGGGTAACGAGAAAATATTCCCTAGATTCCTATGGTTGGATGACTGTGGGGAAGAAACATCTATTTTTTATTCGGTTGGGGCCGATGGAAAGGTAGCAGCTGGTGGAGAAGGAGATGCAGTGGTGGGAGGCTCGGAAGTTGAGGGCGCAGGAAGTTCAGGAACTGAACTCCTTTGACCAGGAGCAATTGTGGGAATCCAAAAACGAGATAAAGCATTTTTGGCTTTTGCCATTTCCCCCCAAAGTTTTTGAACTTCCTCTGGCGGTAGAGTTTGAAGCTCTCCCGGATGGCTGAGAATACGGTTGAGCTGATGAAGATCTTTTTCTTCTTTGAAGGGGGGCCTCTTCATCATCAGTCCCTTCTTCACTCTCTTCTCCTGAGTCCCAACCGAGGAGGTATGCTTTCTCTTTGTTTTCTTATTTTTTGATTGGGGACTCCAGGAGGAGGCACCTTCAGCGGAGGCGCGAGTAGATTCACGATCCCTCCTTTGGTTAAGGGCACTCTACAGTACTCATTCAACTTCTACCGGGTCATCAAGAGACTCGATATCGGGGCAAATGACGGATCCCTTCGTAAGTCCTGTTTAGCACCAGAAGTTAGTTAAATCGTTTGCAGAATGTATTGAAAGGTTGAAAGAAGGGAAGAAGAATTTTTGTTTACCAAGATTTTTGGGTTTCCACCAGTATTTGGGAGCCATTTCCTTCCACCTTCGGAATTCTGGTGTAGTGATATCCTAAATATTTTGTACCCATCGATTTAGATCTCGAACCTATGGAGGCTCCCAGTGAGTGGCTGGAATGAAGAAAATAAGAAGTTAGCAAAGAAAGAAGTTTTCTTTTTACATGGAAGCGAAACGGGTACTCAGCAAACTTACGGAAAAGATTCCATGATTCGGAAAAAGTTTGTGTTGTGGTTGGGATGATGTCTCGGGTAGCGATGACAATAGACCGTTCCATCCATCCACAGTCATTATCATTGTCAACACTAGTAAGGAGAGCATGATGACTGCATTTTCTAAGATTTAGCACACCCCCACGAAAAAGCTTTGGGGAGTAGAGGTTCATCATATGTACGATACTTAGGGTTTTCCCGGTCTCAAAACATAATTGGCGGAGGCAAGCCACCGTATGCCACACGGATGGGCCTACTTGTGCCAAACAGACTTGGTACTGGTGTTGGGTCAGTTCCTTCACCTGCTCTCAAAGTGAAAGGGCCCGAAGTGAAGGGGTCTGTGTAAACATACATGTACCTTGGCTTGGAGAAAGTAACCCTTCTACCTCACTGGGAGTGAGGATTTCAACGTTGTTCCAATTACTTTCCTCCTTCAGGACAGAGATGCTATGAGGACGAATAGAAGAAGGGTACCTACGAACAGACCATAACCTGTCACTTTTAGAATCTGGAGGTGCTTTCTATTTTTGAAGGTCAGATTTCGTACTAAACTTAAGAGGTATGATGGAGTTTAAGGTAGGAGGTTCGGACTCAGCTTCAACTTCCTTTGTTTTGGTTTTCTTTGGGCCCCCTCCAAAGAAAAGGCAAGAGTTTCCGAGGGCAGTAGTACTTGAAGACATGTTTGTAAAGAAAATTTTTATTGAGAAAGTTGAATGTTGCAGAAGGGTTCTAAGGAGAATCAAGGAAGGAAAAGGAGTTGTGAAAGTAAAGAGTAAAAAAATGATGAGTAGTGGAGAAGTTATAGACAGCAAAATCGTTGTCATGATTACCTCAAAAACTGGCAAAAATATTTATTGAATAATGGAGTAGCACGTGTTCGGGTCACTAATGCAAGAAGACATGCGTCCTTTCAAGTGTCAGACGCCGTTCAGGAACTTTTTCGCCTAGAAAGGAACTCTTATCCACTTCCCAGTAACACTAAGTTGCGTCACCGAAAAGCAGGGGCACTATCTGTATGGGGTAAAATTAGTTAGTAACAGTTGGGAGAATGATACAATGACACGTAGAACTAAAGACAGATAGGACGTGAGTCAGCAAACAGCTGGCACTAGATGTAAGAATGCAATCGGTGCTAAATGAATCCGAAGACAGAGTAACCGGTAACAGAGATGCAAAGTATTGTCATCGGATAGCATTCAATGGGTAGTCGTTACAGAGAATATCTGTATTTATAGCCAAGCGTTATGTATCCATCAACGATGGTTTTATTCTCATTCAAGAGGAGCTTGACTTAGGGATCTTGTCTCCCTGAATAGAGTTATAAATAGGAGGATTAGCATCCATTATAGACACGAAATACTCTATACACAAAGCTATATTCTGCTCTCTAAATTATAAAGTTATTTACTTTCTTTTGCTCTCAATATTGTTTGTACTTCTGCTATCGAAAAAATTAAGCGCATAGCCAGGCTTGTATTTCCTTAAATTTTGTCTCATAATCTTTTTGTTCTCATTTTTTTAATATCTTTGAGGTCAAATTGATTCACTTGTCTATAAACCACGTATAAATTCAATTGTACCATTTTTACAGGTACACAAAATTCTTCTAGGAACCTCCAAATTCCAAAACCAAATCCGAACACATATAGAAGTCCAAAATCAATCGTACGAACGTATTGGAACCATCAAAACCTGATTCCGAGACTGTTTATCTAAAAGTTAAACATTGGTCAACTCTTCCAACTTAAAACTTCCAAATCGAGAGTCATTGTTCCAAATCAATCCTGAACCACTCGAAAATTAAAACCGACCATACACGCAAGTCATAATACATCATATGAAGTTACTCATAGTCTCAAACCATCGAATGAAATGCTAAAGAACAAAATGACTGGTCAGGTCATTACAGCTAGCATAGGTAGCTCGATGACCTAAACAGAACAATTGGTTTGATGCAGTAGAGATGATGATGAACGATAAAGTTATTGAAACTGTTAGAGAGTATAACGTATGAGAACTTATCCTATATAAGTGAAAGTGAAGTAATTCTACATTGCGATATTTCATTTCTACTCTTGTTTTAGCTTTTAGTCAGTGTTAATCATGCATGGTATGCAAGCAATTTAGATGTTGTAATGATTTGACTTGCATAGGATCCTTTGAAGTATTTCCTTGATTTGCTCAAGATCATAGTCACGGATAACTAATATTTTAAGCTAGCAAAGTCTTACGATCATGTTATCAAGTATGCAAATAGAGTTTGAAGATCTGCAGTGCCAGCTACAAAGTGATCTAAAGCAACTTGGTAGCCTTCCTGCAGTAAACAAGCCAAGCCTAGATTCCATTTACTGCAATGTCACAAATCACATATCTATATTGACTATCATTCTAAACTGAAATTTGATTTAACATGGTTTCAGGAGTTGAAGTACTGGAAATGTCTAGTGCTGCTCTTAGATATCAGGGTTATGAAAGAAAACAAAACTTTGTATAAGATGGTTCAAGATCTAAAAGATATTTAAACAGGGGAAAAGGGCCAAATATACCCCTCTACTTTCAGATATTGTTTACATTTAAATTCCGTAATACTATCCGGCCAAATTTACACCTACCGTTATGTTGGGCACATGCCCATGTTATCCAGCCAATAGCCCAATGGCCTAATCCTATTCTCTTTTGGTTTCCATTCCGATTTGGAATTGGATACAGTTTTTATTCCTATTTAGAGTTGGTTTTGCTTTAAGAGAAAGCACCACTCATTATCTATAAATAGGAAAACCTTGGAGAATTATTCTATGCTCATGGGTACAAGCCTTTGAAAGACTTAAGCACATAAGAGTGGTTTTTGAGAGAGCCTTCATCAAGAGAGAAGAGAGAAGAAACGTATTCGTTTTGTCGCAGATTTTAATTCCGATCAGCCAACTTCAAATCTCATTTTCAATTCGTGAACCATTAGATCGGGCTGAAATTTTGTCTGAGTGTTCATAACATCGTGATCTTTAATTTGAAAGGTAGAGATCAGATTTAGAGGCTCGTAGCATTTGATTTCGAGCCTCGAACAACAGCTTTATTTTTGTAGATTCTCCTCTTTCTTCAATTGATTTGGTGTTGCTATTGTTGCTTCGTGTTTGGCACTTGTTGTGTAGCCAATTTGGAGAACTTTTGTAACCCTCTTATTATTATAGTGAAACTTTTTGGATCTTTGTGATCTCGTGGTTTTTACCTTCGATTTGAAGGGTTTTCCATGTTAAAATTTGGTGTTCTTTATCTTCTTTATTTTCGGGTTTGCCTCTTCCTGAACATAACAGTGGTATCAGAGCCTTGGTTATTTATCCAAGTTGCTACGGAATGGAGGCTAATATGAGCAAGATGGTATGTTTAAATGGGAGAAATTATAATGTTTGGAGAAGCAAGATGAAAGATTTATTGTTCGTGAAGAAGATGCATCTACTCGTTTTTGCAGCTCATAAACCCAAGAGTATATCTGATGAAGACTGGGATTTCGAGCACCAACAAGTATGTGGATATATACAATAATGGGTTGAAGATAATGTTCGCAACCATATTGTCAATGAGACACATGCGAGATCATTGTGGGAAAAGCTAGAGACTCTTTATACTTCAAAAACTGGGAACAACAAGTTGTTCCTGCTAAAGCAATTGATGACCTTAAATACAAGGAAGGCAGCCCTATCCTTGATCACATAAATGATTTTCAGGGCATCCTTGATCAGCTGTTTGGAATGGGAGTTAATTTTGATGATGAGATACAAGGACTTTGGCTTCTTAATACTCTGGCAGACTCTGGGGAAACTCTTCGTGTTTCTTTGATAAATTCATCTCCTGGAGGTATGGTGACCATGAAATATGCCAAGAGTGGTATGTTGAACGAGGAAGTAAGGAGAAAATCTCAAGGTTCGTCCTTACAAGTAGATATCTTTGTTACAGAAGACCGGGGGAGAGAAAGAATAAGAGGCTCTAGGAATAGAGGTAAAAGTAGAAGTAAGTCAAGGTCCAAATACCATAATATTATATGCAACTACTGTGGCAAGAAAGGACACATCAAAAGGTTTTGCCACAAGTGGTTACAAGACATTAGAGAAGGAAAGAAAGTTGAAAATAATGAAAACAATGTTGGTGCTATTGTTCCAGATGACCTTCTTTTTGCTTATGATGAAAATTCCATCAATTTGGTATCCCATGAGATGAGCTGGATAGTAGATTCTTGAGCTACCTCACATATCACACCAAGAAAAGATTTTTTCTCATCTTATACTCTTGTTGATTCTGGAGTGTTAAAGATGGGCAATCCCAGTGAAGTTAAGGTGTTTGGTGTTGGTACAGTTTATTTGAAAACTAATAATGGTTCAATGTTAGTTCTTCAAGATGTCAAGCATGCTCCAGACTTTCCTTTCAATTTGATCTCCGCGGGAAGATTAGACGATGAAGGTTACCATAATGACCTCTTTAATGGCCAATGGAAGCTCACCAAGGGCTTGTTAGTAGTGGCTCGAGGAGTCAAGTCTGGTCATTTATATGTGACACAGGGCTCTATTCTTAATGACTCCATAAATCTGGTGGAAAGTGACACTTTATCATAATTGTGGCACAGAATATTGAGTCATATGAGCGAGAGAGGGATTACATGTTTGGCTAAGAAAAGTTTACTTTTTGGAGTGAAACAAGCAAAGCTGAAAAGGTGTATCAATTGTTTAGCTGGCAAACAGAAAAGGGTTATCTTTCATAGCCATCCTCCCTCAAGAAAGCTTGATTTATTGGAGCTAGTGCACTCTGATTTGTGTGGTCCTTTTAAAGTAAAGTCAAAAGGTGGTGCACTTTACTTTGTGACATTCATTGATGATCATTCTCGTAAGCTCTGGGTGTATCCTTTGAAATCTAAAGATCAAGCACTTGGCGTGTTTAAGGAATTTCAGGCCTTAGCTGAGAGACAGACGGGGAAGAAATTAAAATGTATTNNNNAGAAAGAATAAGAGGCTCGAGGAATAGAGGTAAAAGTAGAAGTAAGTCAAGGTCCAAATACCATAATATTATATGCAACTACTGTGGCAAGAAAGGACACATCAAAAGGTTTTGCCACAAGTGGTTACAAGACATTAGAGAAGGAAAGAAAGTTGAAAATAATGAAAACAATGTTGTTGCTATTGTTCCAGATGACCTTCTTTTTGCTTACGATGAAAATGCCATCAATTTGGTATCCCATGAGACGAGCTGGATAGTAGATTCTGGAGCTACCTCACATATCACACCAAGAAAAGATTTTTTCTCATCTTATACTCTTGTTCATTCTGGAGTGTTAAAGATGGGCAATCCTAGTAAAGTTAAGGTGTTTGGTGTTGGTACAGTTTATTTGAAAACTAATAATGGTTCAACATTAGTTCTTCAAGATGTCAAGCATGCTCCATACTTTACTTTCAATTTGATCTCCGCGGGAAGATTAGACGATGAAGGTTACCATAATGCCCTCTTTAATGGCCAATGGAAGCTCACCAAGGGCTCGTTAGTAGTGGCTCAAGGATTCAAGTCTGGTCATTTATATGTGACACAGGGCTCTATTCTTAATGACTCCATAAATCTGGTGGAAAGTGACACTTTATCATAATTGTGGCACAGAATATTGAGTCATATGAGCGAGAGAGGGATTACATGTTTGGCTAAGAAAAGTTTACTTTTTGGAGTGAAACAAGCAAAGCTGAAAAGGTGTATCAATTGTTTAGCTGGCAAACAGAAAAGGGTTATCTTTCATAGCCATCCTCCCTCAAGAAAGCTTGATTTATTGGAGCTAGTGCACTCTGATTTGTGTGGTCCTTTTAAAGTAAAGTCAAAAGGTGGTGCACTTTACTTTGTGACATTCATTGATGATCATTCTCGTAAGCTCTGGGTGTATCCTTTGAAATCTAAAGATCAAGCACTTGGCGTGTTTAAGGAATTTCAGGCCTTAGCTGAGAGACAGACGGGGAAGAAATTAAAATGTATTTGCACTGACAATGGTGGTGAATATTGTGGTCCCTTTGATAACTATTGCAAGGAACAAGGAGTTCGTCATCAGAAAACTCTGCCCAATACGCCTCAATTGAATGGTTTGGCAGAGAGGATGAATAGAACTCTAGTTGAGAGAGTTAGATGCTTGCTTTCAGAAGCTAAACTTCCAAATACATTTTGGGCGAAAGCACTTAACACTGTTGCCTATGTTATCAATTTGTCTCCTGCTGTTGCTTTGGATAGTGATGTCCCAGACAGAGTTTGGTTTGCCAAAGATGTTTCTTATGATCACTTGAAAGTTTTTGGGTGTAAAGCTTGTGTGCATGTTCCTAAAGATGAGAGATCAAAACTGGATGTGAAAACTAAGTAGTGCATCTTTATCGGTTATGGTCAAGATGAGTTTGGATATCGTTTTTACGATTCAATTGACAATAAACTTATTAGAAGTCGTGATGCAATATTCTTTGAAGACTAAACTATTGAAGATATTGACAAAGCTGAGAAGATAGATTCTCAGAGTAATGAGAGCTTAGTTGATATTGATCCAGTTTTTATTGCTAAGGCACCTATTGCACATGAAGGAACCCAAGACAATAATGAATATAGTGATTAAGATCAAAATAATCATCATGGTGTAGATGTTATGGATGCTCTAGTTGATGAAGTTGTGGTTGATCAGCAACCAATTCCTGCTCAGATAACTACTTCGAATTCTCCTGAAACCTCTATTAGAAGATCTACAAGGGAGAAACAAAAATCCATGCGCTATCCTCCTGATGAGTATGTACTTTTGACTGACATGGGAGAACCTAAGAATTATGATGAAGCGATGCAAGATACTCACAAAGATCAGTGGATCGAAGCCATGGAAGATAAGATGAAGTCACTCCATGAGAATGGCACATATGAGTTAGTGAAATTGCCGAAAGGTAAGAGAGCTTTATCTAACAAATAGCTATTCAGAATAAAGCAAGATAACTATACCTTTGTGCCTAGATACAAGGCGAGGTTAGTTCTTAAAGGTTTTGGCCAGAAGAAGGGAGTTGACTTTGATGAAATGTTCTCCCCTGTTGTGAAGATGTCTTTTATTTGTGTGATTCTAGTCTTAGCCGCAAGTCTAGATTTAGAGGTTGAGAAGATACACACTGATGAAAATCCTTCGGATATGCTAAAACAGGCGGTGGTTGCAGATAAACATGAATTATGTAGAAAATTTGCAGGCATGAAGCCTGTCAATAGTTCCTCTACTTGAAGACACATTTGGCCTCTTGGCTGGAGGGGGAGTTTGTTGGGCACATGCCCATGTTGTCCAGCCAAAGGCCCAATGGCCTAATCCTATTCTCTTTTGATTTTCATTCCTATTTGGAATTGGATACAGTTTTTATTCCTATTTAGAGTTGGTTTTGCTTTAAGAGAAAGCACCACTCATTATCTATAAATAGAACAACCTTGGAGAATTATTCTATACTCATTGGTACAAGCCTTTGAAAGACTTAAGCACATAAGAGTATTTTTTGAGAGAGCCTTCATAAAGAGAGAAGAGAGAAGAAAAGTATTCGTTTTGTCGCAGATTTTAATTCCGACCAGCCAACTTCAAATCACATTTTCAATTCGTTAACCATTGGATCGGGCTAAAATTTTGACTGAGTGTTCGTAATATCGTGATATTTAATTTGAATGGTGGAGATCGGATTTAGAGGCATGTAGCATCTGATTTCGAGCCTCGAACAATAGCTTCATTTTTGTAGATTCTCCTCTTTCTTCAATTGATTTGTTGTTGCTATTATTGCTCCGTGTTTGGCACTTGTTGTGTAGTCAATTTAGAGAACTTTTATAATTCTCTTATTATTATAGTGGAGCTTTTTTGATCTTTGTGATCCCGTAATTTTTACCTTCGATTTGAAGGGTTTTCCACGTTAAAATTTGGTATTCTTTATCTTCTTTATTTTCGGGTTTGCCTCTTTCTCAACATAACATGTTATACTATCGGACCAAATTTACCCCTACAATCAGCAAATTTTGAAAAATTACCCATCTGTCCGTTAGGTGACCGAGAATCTCCCAAATTATTTTAATTAAGTTACTAATTCTTCTTCTTGGTCCACTATTTTGGAAATAATTTGTATTTACCTACTTTCTGAATTAGAGAAAAATAATAAGAGAAAAAAATATTAAATAATACAACTGTTAATAAAAAAAAGTATAGTAAATTGAAAAATCTAAATTAGGTAATTTTTAAAAATTCTAAAAGTAATTACAACATCCCAATTTTAATGAATTCGTTGCACTAAATGTATGGAGATTTTGCAAGTATCAATGATTGAAGTTGAAGTTTCTCGGAGACTTTAGATTGTCGAATTCAACTTTGCTTTATGCCTACAAATTATGAACTCTTAAGTTAATCGATTGAACTATATACTAACCAGGCAATGACAAAATATATTTGAATATACATGTACATACATGATGATCAGCTACATAAAATACACAATAAATAGACTCACTACATTCTACGGTGTGTATATGATTAAAATAAAATTTTAAACCAATTCCAAACCCATTATTACAAGAAGAGAAGTGAGTGTATTAGTAATTAAAAAAATAATTTATGAATAATTTGTATAGTCTAGTAACTTTAGCATTCACATCAATAGAAATTTCTGAAAATAATGGAGCAAGAAGAACAACAACTGATTTAAATAAAAGGCATTTGGGAGATTTTGAATTACTTAACAAATCAAGGGGTAATTTTTAAATATTTGTTGATGATAAGGGATAAATTTGGCCTGATAGTATAACGGTAGGAATAAATTTGGCCGGATAATATAACTGAAGTTAAATATAGACAATATTTTCGAAAGTAGAAGGATATATTTGAACTCTTTCCCTTTAAATAGCGATTGCATCCATAAATGTAAAATTGGGAAGGGCCTTGATCACTTGATGGATTTATGGTGTTGGCTTCATCTCTTTTTATCTCTCCCTTTCCTCTATTTCTAATCAAAAAAATAGAACGCAGAATCAAAAACACCAACTGAAAGTAAAGGCTGAGTGTCTTGATTCACTTGAACAAGATAATATTAATATGAGGACTGCGACAATATTTATATGGACGGACACTACTGTTCGGCACATGCATGATCAACCTGTCACCCATATAGTTTTCCCGGTTGCCATACATCTTGACATTGTTTGTATGGACTTAATATTTTCTATTTTTTTCATGGCATGTTTTCTAAGCACGAGCTCCTCTAAATTAAATTTTGCATAATGGTTGCTTACCTATAGGCCAGACAACTGAAATTAAAGATGAGTGCGGAAAATGCACCAAGGGAAGGAGGTTCATCTTCCAATTCCATTTGTGAGCTTGTGAAGGATATTCGGAGTAGATTGTTATAAGTCAGTTATTTCTTATTTCAAATAAATTATCTTTTATGTATGGAGGACAGGAGTAGTAGTTGATAACCGACCCTTAGCAGTGTATTAATAATAATGATACTTAATTTGTCAATGAATATTTACACAATCCTGAATTTGCCATGAAATCCAATACCTTAATTATAGTAATTATCTTGAATAGAAGTAGAGGTTTCTGTCTCAACAATGTATACATTCCGTTATTTTCATTATGTCAAACCATTAATTTTCTTCATTTAATTTGCCTATTCGTGGAGGGGGCCAAGGGGAGAGGATGCCATCTGGGCCTGCATATTTTTTGCCCTTCTAATTGCTTCTTCACATTTTCTTTCTCCTCCTTTTTTTAATTTAGATGGCGCATTTTACTTATCGACGGTTAAATTGTATGAAATTTAACCAATATTTTAAAATATATTTTTTATCATATTTATATGAGAAAAATTACGATTTATATTACTTTTTATATAGTTTTTGAATATTTTAATTTTAAATTTTAAAATATTGAGCTAAACTAACTTAATTTAGTTTCAAAATTTAATCAAATTAACTTTCGATAAGCAAAATATGTTAACTAAATTGAAATAAAAGGATTATATTTTTTGACTTGTAATAAAACTCCACTTCGATATCCTTGTCAAGAAGCAGCTAGTGGTACACTTGTAATTTGATTAATAGAAAGGGAAAGGTGCCGCCAAGTGGAAAGGAAAGTCATCAAAGGGGAGCTGACAGGCTGCTATTTGGCGCATAATTCAAGGTCCATGCGTTTAGATATCAATTATTAACATACTTTTAATCCCCTACTAGTCACCACTTTCATAAAGCTCATCCTTTAAAATCTTCTTTTTTAATTTGGCAAATATAATAGACGAATATCCTGAGCTGATTCTAGAAAATGCAAGCCACGTCCCAGCACTACAAGCCAATATATCATTATGAGAAAAGGACTTTGTGGACAGTCTCTTCTTCGTCGTCTTGTCTGCCCAGCTCTAAGCCGCCAGGCAAGACAGGATTACTAATCAATTAGGCAACTGAAAATTTAAAATACAAATTTGGAATTTCTAAAATATTGGAGAGAAAGAAATAAGGAATTAATGAACCCTTAGAATAATAAGAATATGATAAATAATCAATGAACTATAATTTAATACATAGGGTTTCTCTTTTCTTTAGATGGTCAGAAATTTAAGAAAAATGATCTAGACTTCAGTTTTTAACTTTTATGCACTTCAGTGTTTTTTTGTTTTTTGCTTGTATCGTCATTCTTTTGTAATGCCTATTCTCTCATTTTTCATCCTTCATCCTTCATCCTTTATCCCATGTGCGTAGTTTTTGGATAACACGTGGTATTCGTTCTGTCCTTTGACTCTTCAATTTATACACTATGATACGATCTGAATTGATTTTATTTTTAAAAGTAAATGCATTGTGTATTTTATAGTCGGATGCAGGTCTGAGAGTTCTAAAATATGGATGTGCTGCTAATGGAAGGAGAAAAAAAGAAAGTATAAGTGGGAATTGATCCCTATTGCTTTGGAAAAATAACTCAAACATTCAATCAAGTACACCAATTAATTTTTTTTAGAGGATGAGAGCTAATAGATAATATTAGATCAATTCTAGCAAATGGAGAAACCATGGTTCATGTGCATCGTAATTTGGCCTACAAATCAGCCCCTGTTTTTAGTATGGTCAAAAGACTATGTAACGACCCGACGGGTCATTTTGTGTATTTGAGTCATGTTTTCCTATTTGGTACTTTCCGTATGCTTGTATGTTATTTTATGGCATGCCCGGGGATGGTTAGTTTGGTTTCGGAAAGTTTTGTGAGCGGATTGGAACACTTAGTTCTATTGTTGGAAGCTTAAGTTATAAGAGGTAACCAATATTTGACTTTTTGAGTAGACGGCCTCGGAATGGTGATTTGATGGTTCCAATAGGTTCGTATGGTGATTCTGAACATAGGGGTGTGTCTGAACTTGGATTTGGAGGTTCCTATGATGTTTTGGTTCTATTTGCCAAAAGTTGGCAATTAGAAAGTTTGGAGAGTTCATAGGTTTGACGGGAAGTTGACGATGATAGTGGACTCAGATTGTTATTTCGTAACTTGGAATAGGTTCATTCAGTAATCTAGAACTTGTGTGTGAAGTTTGGTTGGAATCCGGAATGTTCAGGTATGATGCAGACATATTCGGTTAAGTTGGAAGTTTAGATGTTAAAAGACGGATTTTGATCGTCGATTCTTGATTTTGATGTTATTTATAATGTTTTAAGCATTTGGATAAATTTGATTAATATATTCAGACTTGTTGGTATGAATGGACGGGGTCCCGAGGGTTTAAGTGTGATTCAAATTGATCCCAAATCATTTTGTTGAATATTGACAGTATTGGTTCTAGTGTGTCGTACTTGTGGAGTTTTTGCACAGGTGTGTGGTCATAGAAGCAGCCCACGTAAAGCATTTGTGCGATCGCATAAGTGGAGAAGAATGCGAAGAAGTGGAATTTGGCCTGGGCTTGGGAGTCCGTATGTGCGGACATAGCTGGGCAGAAGCGCTTGTGAACCTACGAGGGGTGAGTGCAGATGTAGTTCCGCAGAAGAGGACAATTTTGCATAGAAGAGATTGGGATGGGGATGTAAGGGGTTGTGATGACCCAAAAGGCCATCTTATGTTTTAGAACTCGAATCTGCGCTCTTAATCCTTAAAAATCTCATTTTTACCCTCCTCGATTTGCGTGCACAATCCGAGCAGGTTTCCGAAAAGCTTTTATGTTGAAAACTAATGAAAATAAAACATTTTGCCTTAAAAGTTGATTTTAGTTGACTTCGGTCAACATTTTTGGTAAACGGGCTCGAATCCGTACTTTGACGATCTCGGTAGGTCCATATAGAATTATAGGACCTGGGCGTATGCCCGGAATCGAATTTGGAGGTCTCTAGCTTGAGTTATGAATATTTGATGAAAATAGAAAATTTAGAAATTATTTGTTTTTAAGAATTGATTGATATTTAAAATTATTAGTATCGGGTCCGTATTTTGGTTTCGGAGCCCGGTACAGGTTTATTATGATATTTAAGACATGTTTGTGAATTTCGGTGAGAAATGGAGTTGATTTGACGTGATTCGGACGTCCAGTTGAGAAATTAGAAGTTTTAAAGTGTTCTTGAGAATTTCATTTGATTTGGTACTAAATTTAGAGTTCTAGGTGTTATTTTGGCGATTTCATCGCGCGAGCAAGTTCGTATGATGCTTTTGGACTTGTGTGCATGTTTGGTTTGGAGCCTCGAGGGCTCGGGGGAGTTTCGGATAGGCCACGGGATGTTTTGGACTTGGAAAAAATCTAGTTTCTGCAAATTCTAGTGTCTGTCATATCCTTCTTCGCGTTCGCGAAGGTCCTCTCGCGAATGCGAAGAGTAATCTGATGAGGCTGAGACTTCTTCTTCGCGAACGCGAAGGCCTGGTCGCGAATGCGAAGTGATGGGTGATTTACCCTTCGCGAACGCGACCGGCAAAACGCGAACGCAAAGCATGTGGGGACCTGGAGGGGGGAGGGGGGTTGGTCGTTCCTTCAGCGCGAACGCGAGCCATTCCACGCGAACTCGAAGGCCAGAGGGGAGTGAACATCGCGAACCCGAAGGCTTGGCAGCCAGTACCCTTCGCGAACGCGACAGTGCTCTCGCGAAAGCGATGAACACTGTCGCCCATCACTTAACAGAACCCAGAACTAGAATTTTGCCAAAAAAACTCATTTTCTCAAAGACAACAAATGGCGAGGGGCGATTTTTCAAGAGTCGTTCCTTCCCCAAATTGTTGGTAAGTGATTCTAAACCATCTTCTTTCAATTACCCATTACATTTCTTGAATTTGCAATCTAAAATCTAGAGTTTTCATGGTAGAATTAGGGGTTAGGGTAGAAAATAGGAATTTCGGAAATTTGGGGATTTAGACCTCAATTTGAGGTCGGATGCTACAACTAATTACATATTCGGGCCTGGGGGTGAATGGGTAAAATGATTTTGGTCCGAATCTCGGGTTTTGACCAAGCGGGCCCGGGGTCGATTTTTCGACTTTTTGGAGGCAAATTTGGGAAATTTAATTTGTGCAATATAATTGATTCCTTTAGCAATATTTGATATTATTGAGTCATGTTTTAATAGATACGAGTGATTTGGAGGTGAATTCCAAAAGAAAAGCTGTGATTGAGAATTAAGTGGCATTCGGAGCGAGGTAAGTGTTGTGTCTAACCCTTACTTGAAGGAATTAGGAACCTTAGATTATTTGCTAAGTGAAATTCATATGAGCGGCGTATATGTGAGGTGACGAGTACCTATGCGCCGCCAATTTACCTATTTTTCCATGTTTCTCTATTTTTTTGATATTGTCTCATTCCTATGCCAATTTGCTACGTGTTATACTAGTGTTGTTCAAATTATCATTCTTATCATATTTACGAAATTTTTTGGTGATAATTGAGTTTTTATTTCAAGTTGAGATTGATATTATGGAACCAAATGTTGAAGTAAGGTTTGTACTTGTTATTTTATCTCCCTGTTGTTATTATTGCATTGCATTATAGTAAGGGAGAGTGTTAATGCACGTAGGGTGATGCCGTGCCATATAGTGAGTATTAATGCACGACGAGTGATGTCGTACCATATTGTGAGTGTTAATGCACGAAGGGTGATGCCGTGCCATGATATAAGAGTAAAAGCACGAAGGGTCATGCCGTGCCGCTTCTATAAATTTTACGGTGAGATTGAGAGTAAAAGCACGAAGGGTGATGCCGTGTATTTTTCTTTACTGTATTCACTATTCCTGTTGATTCATGGTATATTCACGGCTTCGGTGATCATTCTATTGTAGTTCTCTATCTTGTATTCCCCTCATTATCTCTCCCCTCCCGACATTTCCTGTTTAGTTCTTCATTCCTGTTGATTGCGTATACACAATTAAATTGTACAGGTTGATTGTAGGTGCCTTGCCTTAGCCTCGTCACTACTTCGTCGAGGTTAGGCTCGACACTTACCAGTACATGGGGTCGGTTGTACTGATGTTGCACTCTGCACTTTCTGTGTAGATTTTGATATCGGCTCAAGTTAATCGAGATTTGCTATTGGTCCGCTGTCCGGAGACTCAAGGTAGATCTGTCGTCATTCATAGACCTTGAAGTCCCCATCTATCTTTTTATGTCCTACTATTTTCTTTCATTCAGACATTTGTATTTTATTCAGAATATTACTTGTAGTAAATTCTAGAATGCTCGTGAATTGTGACTCCAGATCCGGGTGGTAGTAATTAATACAGTTTTATGATATTTCGCACTTATTATATTTTATTTTATTAATTATTATTATTTACTGAATGGAAATAAGGAATTGGTTTAATGATTTTCTAACGTTGGCTTGCCTGGCAAGTGAAATGTTAGGCGCCATCAATGTCCCGTCGGTGGGAAATTTTGGGTCGTGACAGTTGGTATCAGAGCACTAGGTTACATAGGTCGCACGATTCACGAGCAAGCTTAGTAGAGTGTGGAGGATCGGTACGTAGACGTCTGTGCTTATCGTCCAGAGGCTATGAAGGTTAGGAAGAAGTTTCACTTCTATTCTTCATTGTCGTGCGATTTTGCTTTCTCAACACTGATTGAACTCTTCTACTCTTATTCTCTCGCAGATGGCGAGAACACGTACCGCTTCCTCAGCTGAGCAGCAGCCAGAGCCTCCAGTGATAGCTCCTACGCGGGGCAGAGGTCGAGGCTGAGGCCGTGCCAGAGGCCGAGGCAGGGGTAGGGCTCAGCCTAGGGCCCGAGCAGCAGCCACAGTAGTGGATCCTCAGATAGAGATTGATGAGGAGGTTCCAGCCCAGACTGTTCCTGTCGGACCAGCTCAGGTTCCGGAGGGGTTCATTACTACCCCAGTACTTCAGGACACTTTGGCCCGTTTGGTGGGCCTCATGGAGAGTGTGGCCCAGACTGGCACATTTCCCATGGCACTAGCAGTCTCTCAGGCTGGAGGAGGAGCCCATACTCCTACCACTCCCGCTCCCGAACAGATAGCTCCCCAGTATCAGGCTCCAGCAGCTCAGCCAATCGGATTAGTTCAGCCGGTTATTGCGGCACAGGTCGGAGATGGGCTAGCTATGTCTTCTGAGGCTTTATGGAGATTGGACAGGTTTACCAAGCTCTTTCCTGTTCACTTCAGTGGTGTCCCTTCAGAGGACCCCCCGAAGTATCTTGACAGCTGTCATGAGGTTCTACGGAATATGGATATAGTAGAGACCAATGGGGTCGATTTTTCTGCATTTCAGATGACTGGTTCCGCCAAGAAATGGTGGAGAGATTACTTGTTGACCAGACCATCTGGGACGCTTGCTCTTACTTGGGACCAGTTCTCTCAGCTCTTCATAGAGAAGTTTCTGCCTATCACATTGAGAGAGGAGCGTTGCCATTAGTTTGAGCATCTCCAGCAGGGCAGTATGATGGTTACTCAGTATGAGACCCGCTTTGTGGATTTGGCCAGTCATGCTATTCTTCTGCTTCCCACCGAGAGAGAGAGGGTGAGGAGGTTTATCGATGGACTTGCTCAGCCTATCAGATTGCAGATGGCTAAGGAGACTGGGAGTGAAATTTCTTTTCAGGCAGCTTCTAATGTCGCCAGATGAGTCGAGATGGCTCTTACTCAAGGAGGTCAGTGGTATGACAAGAGGCCTCATCATTCTGGTGATTTCAACGGTGCCTCATCTAGAGGCAGGAGTACTTTTGGTAGAGGCCATCCTCCCAGGCCGTTTC
This sequence comes from Nicotiana otophora, assembly GCA_000715115.1. NCBI lineage: Eukaryota > Viridiplantae > Streptophyta > Magnoliopsida > Solanales > Solanaceae > Nicotiana > Nicotiana otophora. The sequence goes on along the minus strand of AWOL01S0024847.1, from coordinate 2,294 downwards.
ATTCAACGCTCCAGGCATCCCACGGTGCCTCATGTTGTCGTGGCCCTCAGATGCATTATTCTGACCAGCTAGCCTACAGTGCACCTCCACTCCAGAGTTATCAGGGTGGTTATTCAGATCGACAGGGTCAGTTTCAGGGTCAGGAGTCACAACAGCCGAGGTTATGTTATACTTGTGGTGATCCGACGCACATTGCTAGATTTTGCCCTCAGGCAACGGGCAGCTCACAACATCAGAGTTCTCGTGCCATGGTTCCGGCACCAGTTGCTGCACCACCTGCTCAGCCAGCCAGAGGCAGGGGTCAGGCATCTAGAGGTAGGGGACAAACAGTTAGAGGTGGAGGTCAGGCCATTAGAGGTGGAGACCAGCCAGCTAGAGGCCGTCCCAGGGACGTAGTTTAGGGTGGTGGGGCCCAGCCCCGGTGTTATGCTTTCCCAGCCAGGACTGAGGCTGAGTCATCTAACGTTGTTATCACAGGTACTATTTCAGTTTGCAGTAGAGATGCTTCACTTCTATTTGATCCGGGATCTACTTACTCCTATGTGTCGTCCTATTTTGCTTCCTATTTGGTTGTGCCCAGTGATTCTTTGAGTGCTCCTGTGTATATGTCCACACCAGTGGGAGATGCTATTGTTGTAGATCGTGTTTATCGTTTGTGTGTGGTCACCATTGGGAGTCTTGAGACTCGTGTAAATCTTCTACTTCTCGACATGGTTGATTTTGATGTCATACTGGGTATGGATTAGCTGTCACCTTATCATGCTATATTAGATTGTCACGCCAAGACGGTGACCTTAGCCTTGCAGGGGTTTCCTCGATTAGAGTGGAGAGGGAATC
>AWOL01S0024841.1:0-17667 GCA_000715115.1 Nicotiana otophora | reverse complement strand
CACTACTTGCCAGCAAGCCAACAGTCTCATAATATCTTAATCATTTGAATAAATCATAAGTATGTGATAAAAATAGATGCAAAATTTCTACAACCATCCCAAAATATGGTGTCAATGAGTACATGTGCACTACTGAGTATCAAACATAAACAAATCCCTAGTAGAACAGTCTGTGTAATAGAATAGTACTGAAGAAAATAAAGGAAAAGAGAGTCAAGGAATGCTAATGTCATAGCACCATTTAAGTCTCCAAGCATGTACTAGCACGGATCTAGCGATCACCACATGTTGATGCACCTGGATCTACAAACGAAGTGCAGAGTGTAGTATGAGTACAATCGGCCCCATATACTCAATAAGTAATAGAACTAAACTTCGGCTAAAAGCAGCCACGAGCTCAAAAGAAGACATTCAGCTTCCAATGTAATGACAACACAAGTATAATAATGACAATAATAATAAATAACTCAAAGGAATTAGCATAGTCAACTCGTTCATATTACAGAAATTTAGACATGATTTCAAGTTCAACAATTGAAGCCCAGAACTAATAGGAACAAGTCAGTTACAAATAGCTTGAGGAATGGTACATCTCTATGCCTACATGTCAAATATGCATGTCAAATGAATGATTTCACAGTGATATTCACAAGTACTCTCACTCTCAAAATACTCAATATGCCTATCGCAAATGCCCACTCATCATACACACGCAATCACTCATCACTGTATAGGTGTCTGGCATCAATGCCCCTCACCAATGCACATGTACATATCATTGTGCATGCGCTAACTATTGATATGTCAGACTCCGCAGGGGCGGATCATGCCCAAGAACTAATCAAATCCAATAAGGCCTGATGTGGCATCCAGCCCAATCCACATAATAATAATAGTAATGAAGCCAATATGGCCTGCAGCGGCGTGCAACCCGATCAACAATAACACTCTCAACACAGCTCTAAGGCCAACCTCAATCATCAATCTCTCAAGTCTCAAGGGATCACAATCTCATACCACTTCTCCCAACAATGATAACATGCGATGTAGCAATGAATGATGAACATAGACTGAGATATGATATGCAAACAAAGAACCATGACTGAGTGTAAAATTACTCTTAACACATATAACGCAAACAATGTAAATAGAATCATTAGGTCTCAATCGAATAAGCACATAGCCTAAACATGATTTCTAACATAAATCAACTCCGCAGGGGCGGATCATGCCCAAGAACTAATCAAATCCAACAAGGCCTGATGTGGCATGCAGCCCAATCCACATAATAATAATAGTAATGAAGCCAATATGGCCTGCTGCGGCGTGCAACCCGATCAACAATAACACTCTCAACACAGCTCTAAGGCCAACCTCAATCATCCATCTCTCAAGTCTCAAGGGATCACAATCTCATACCACTTCGCCCAACAATGATAACATGCGACGTAGCAATGAATGATGAACATAGACTGAGATATGATATGCAAACAAAGAACCATGACTGAGTGTAAATTTACTCTTAACACATATAACTCAAACAACGTAAATAGCATCATTAGGTCTCAATCGAATAAGCACATAGCCTAAACATGATTTCTAACATAAATCAAAACTCAATTACTCTAACAAGTAGGAATTACACGGATAACACAAGACTTGAAAGCAACACTGTAAAAACCTCAACCCAGATTATGATTACCACGATTCACGCCCACTCGCCTGTCACCTAACATGTGCGTCACCCCAAAGTAACACAAATAACATGTTTTCCAAGGATAAATACCCTCAATTCTAAGTTGAGAAATGTTACATACCTCAAAACGCGTAAATCAAAACTCCAACAAGCCTTGCCTCACTAATCGGCCTTCAAACGACCGGAATCTAGTAAAATCAACTTAATATAATCAATACATGCTATGGGAATTGATTCCATATGTAAAGCTAAGATCTTTAATAAAAATCAAAAAGTCAACCCTGTGCCACGCCTCGAAACCCGACAAAATTCACAAATTTCGAACACCTATTCAATTACGAGTCCAACCATATCAAAATTATTTAATTCCAACTATAAATTGACCCTCAAGTCATCACATATCACTCTCCAACAACATAGTTTAAAACCCCCAAATTTCACTACAACATCACATAAACTAGGTGTAATAATCAATATTTATCAATAACAATGATGAAACATCACTTACCTCTTAGATTATGGTGAAAAGTACTCTACATATTGCCCTTAGCCGAACTCCACAACTCCAAAAATGAGACAAATGACATACCCTTTGAGATATATGATCTGTCAGTGAAATCGCATCTATGATCAAAATCACCGCTTCTGTGGTAAAAATCTCGCACTTGCGAGCTTCACTTAAGTCCCCGACCTTATGCACTTGCAGCCACATTAACGCACCTGTGGGACCTCTTCTATGGTACTTGTTTTGCACTTACGGATTCCCAAAAATACACCCATTCTTGCTTCTGTACTCAACTGACCGAATCTACAGTCTCGCAGATGCGGAACCTACCTGGCATCTGCGCCTTTCCCGCATCCTGCCAAACCCCACTCATGCAGACCTTCGTGCGCAGAAGTGCATCTGCTTATGCATATTATCAGCATATTTTGATTATCACTTCACAGTGTTATCTTCAAACATTGGAAATTATTATGTTTTAACTTGGCATTTGAATATCATTGATTGTTGATTGTTATTTCTATGATTTTCCATTTCTTACATTGGTATTTTATTTTAAAAGAGGACACAGATGTTCCATATGTACTAACGTCTCTTTTTCCGGGGGCGCTGCATCTTTAATGGATACAGGTGGTTCATCAGCAAGCAGCTTTGATCTTCGTTAGCAGTCACTCTCTATTCAGCAGGTTTTGGTGAGCCCTACTCTATTCCGCGCATGATGTCATTCGAGATGTACATTGTATTATGAGGTATAGCCGAGGCTTTGTTGCTGGCACTTCTATACTACTCTTGTGTTGTACTTAGAGGCTCCATAGATAGGTTGTGGGTGGTATTTAATGTTTGGAATTGAACTAGAAATGTTAGTATTTGGCAAACATGTTTTTCATTATATCTATAAACTTGTAATACTTTGGAAATTATGAATGAAGTTGCTAATAGATATAAAATGGGAGTTGTTAATAAAATCTTTTCAATGTTTGATTAATGGAGTTAATCTCCTCTTTATTCATGGGTAGAAGGAAATCTAACAGGCTTGCTCGGTCGGGTTCACTCGGTTGAGCGCCGGTCGCGCTCCCCGAGTTTGGGGCGTGTCAGCCAATGTAAGAGCTTATGGAAAAATCTCATTCATGGACAAGATACCCTTTGGATCGCTGGCACTTTAAAGTTCACAAAGGTGACAAGGACCCCGAGCAGCGCTTTTGTCAGGGAGGGCATCTCAACCACAAACTAGATCCAACTCTTAAATACCCTTACCCATTCACACCCACTCTTTCGTACATGTTTATTTGCAAATGAAGCATTCATTGTGGCAAACAATATAGTAGCACATAGGTTCAGTATTTCTACTTCATACAAAAGTCGTACAGAATACCATTACCAAAGTATAATACTCAAAAATTACATTATTGACTTTAAAATCACAATCCAAATAGGAGAGTATAGGCTGCTGTCAACACTTCCAATACACAATGATATCCATCACGTGTAGAACACTTTGAGAGGACTAATCACAAATTTGAATTAAAGAGAGGGAAACACCAACACACAAATTCGGGTTTAAGTGTTCAGTCTAATGATCCAAGGGGGTATAAAGGATATGTATGTTAATTCCATTAACCTTACTAGCCGATTCAAATTAGCAAGAGTTCCTAATTGAATTTAAATTACTTCAACAACTATCAGACTTTGTTTAGAACAATCAAAGATTCACGCAATGGTCTCACTAGATGTATAAATTTACAATATTGTCTAGAATGTTTAAGCACATCAACAAAAATACTTATGTAGTCAATCATATCAACTTTTGATCCTGATCCAGACTAGTAACATGATCACTCACTCCTTCAAGTTCACCATCTTAGATTAACACTAAGCTTATTAAGAGTCAAGACATTCATATAAACATAATTTAGTATTCAAACAAGGCAGGAAAATGGCAGTAGGTTTCCCTCAAGTTCATAGGTGAATCACAATCAACCTATACAAACTTAGTAGGGTTCAGTTTCTTTTTATGTGATAATACAGTTCTAAGAAAAAAGTTGTAACGACCTGGCCGATCGTTTTCAGTATTTTCGCCTCGTTCCCCTATTTATTTCCTCCTCTATGTTATATTATGCTTATGTGACTTTCCGGGGTGTCACGACCCAAACCAATGGGCCGAAACGGGCACCCGGTACCTTACTCAACCAGTACCAACATAACGTATCTTTCGTATCATTCCATCATAGGTAAATGAACCATAGTAAAGCACGATGGAATAAACTTATACATATGACATACTGGCCTATAAGACCAAAACGATCACTCGTACACTGAACATAGGCCGACAAGGCTATACTGTCTTTCATATACATGACATTTGTCTACAAGCCTCTAAGAATAAATAATTATCATAAATATCGGGACAGAGCCCCGCCATACCAAACAATGCACATCTAAATCTACTGACCAAACAAGCAACTCTAGAGCAAATGGAGTGCACCAATATTTTTCCCTGATCTGATCGCCTACTTGGAGGACTCTCGACCTGTCTATCGAGACCTACGGGCATGAAACACAACGTCCCTTAAACAGTGGGAAGTTAGTACAAATAATGTACCGAGTATGTAAGAAATAAAAATTAGTAAATAATAGACATGAGAGAAACATGGAGTAAAAGACTCGACATGTACGTCTGCATAGCTCTGTGAATCATTTCATTTTTAGAATGTCATGCATATGCATATAAATGTCATACCAGGCATAGGTATATACGTTCATAACATCATCGAGCCTCTGAGGGCATCCCATCATATCATCTTAGCCACTGTGCGCAAATCATCAATGTATACCAGCTGATTAGGTGGTGGTGCGTTTATAATGCCGTAACCTTTTCCCATACCACATATATACGTGTATATAATGCCGTCTGGTCATGGCTCAATGTACATATATAAATGAATGCAATGCATGGGAAATACGTCAATAAAATCTCTCGGAATGGCAAAAGACCATTATGCCTCTGATTAATATCATGAAGTAAACTGTTTCAACTTACGTATTTTTCTGAGGCCCATGAACATACGATAGAATAATAAAACATATGGGAATTCAAGAACATAGGAATCACTAATACTTCTATGAATACAGTTATTTATGAAAGTTGTGCATTCGCTCGTTTTGTTCGTGTCGTATAGATCATGCCAAAAAAGAAGGAAGGTATAGCCTTACCATACCTGAACCGATTCTCTTAGAATTTGCAATTCACGCTTTACAGAATCAACAACCCACGTTATCTAACTTTGGTATGGAATTGTTTTGTTCTTTTAAGAATTCACGTTCAGCCACTCTCTATAAGAGATTCCCTTTGATTTGTAATGCACACATGAATTCATTTGAAGAAACTCATGTTAAGCCTTTAGAAACTCACATTTAAGTCTTTAGAGACCCATAATCAGATAGCATCTCACGTTTTGTTGAAACTCATAGTAATATGGCATCTCATGTTTAAGCCTTTAGTGGGTGTGGCTCACTTAGTAGATGAGTAAGGCACTTAATCCTCTAAATTTACCACCTATGTAAGACTTAATAGTCACTTTAAGAGTGATAGGGGATGCTGCCACGTTTTGTGGGGTTAAGCCACCCAAAATCTTTAATTATCCAAAGATTTTAGTCAATCTCCCACTAAAAATCATTAATTACCCATTTATCCATATAATTCCCTAATTAATTAGGTAATATCCCATTACCCAATAATTAAGAATTATCTCAACTTACTTGAAATACAACTCACTTTTAATATACTTTGTACACTTTACTATCATGGCCATGTGGTACCTTGTATGGTACTAGTCCATAAATACCGGGTATTTTAACTCGGACCGTACTTTATCTCAAAATGACAACTTCGACATAAAATANTCATGAAGTAAACTTTTTCAACTTACGTATTTTTCTGAGACCCATGAACAAACGATAGAATAATAAGACATATGGGAATTCAAGAACATAGGCATCTCTAATACTTTTATAAATAGAGTTATTTATGAAAGTTGTGCATTTGCTCATTTTGTTCGTGTCATATAGATCATGCCAAAAAGGAAAGAAGGGATAGCCTTAACATACCTGATCATTCTCTTAGAATTTGCAATTCACGCTTTACAGAATCAACAACCCATGTTATCTAATTTTGGTATGGAATTGTTTTGCTCATTGAAGAATCCACGTCCAGCCACTCTCCATAAGAGATTCCCTTTGATTTTTAATTCACACATGGATTCATTTGAAGAAACTCACATTAAGCCTTTAGAAACTCACATTTATGTCTTTAGAGACTCATAATCAGATAGCATATCACGTTGTTTTTAAACTCATAGTAATATGGCATCTCATGTTTAATCCTTTAGTGGGTGTGGCCCACTTAGTAGATGAGTAATACACTTAATCCTCTAAATGTTCCACCTATGTAAGACTTAATAGTCACTTTAAGAGTGATAGGGGATGCTGCCACGTTTTTGTGGGGTTAAGCTACCCAAAATCTTTAATTATCCAAAGATTTTAGTTAATCACCCACTAAAAATTATTAATTATCCAATTATCCATATAATTCTCTAATTAATTAGGTAATATCCCATTACCCAATAATTAAGAATTATCTCAACTTACTTGAAATACTACTCACTTTTAACATACCTTGTACACTTTACTATCATGGAATGTGGTACCTTGTATGGTACTAGTCCATAAATACCGGGTATTTTAGCTCGGACTGTATTTTATCTCAAAATGACAACTTCGATGTACAATACTACAGGGTGTAACATTGTCGTAATAAAATACTATAGAGCATAACATCGTCATAATAAATTACTGTGGAGCGAAACATCATCGTAATCAATTATTGCGGAGTGTAACATCATCGTAATAAATTACTACAGAGTGCAACATCGACGCAATAATGCGAGGCGTAACACAGGGTGTCCGGTTTTGGTTCGGATGAGTTTCGGAGTGAAATGTAACACATGGTCTCTAAGTTGGAGGCTTAAGTTGAAAGAGTTGACCATAGTTTGAATTTTTTGTAAACGACGCCAGAATGGAGTTTTGACTGTTCATCTTCGGAATGATGGCCTATTCTCATCTCATACTTTGTAACTTTTATCCATCCATTGTTGACTCACCTTAATGTTGATTTGGAATCTACTACTGATAACTTGGCCTATTATGTAACACTGCCGCTAGGGCTCACGTCTCCTCTGGGATCATCTAAAATGATTAGACTGATCCACCTAGGGGCGATACTATACTTCCATAACTGTATTTCATAGAATTCCAATATGATTTATCTTATAGGGGGTATTCTAATCCTGTGCTGTCCATGAAATCCCTCCTGGTTACGTGGGTATAACCATATTTCATACAATTCATTACTCAATCGAAGGCCCAAATGTCATCCTTCATTTATCACAATTACTCCACCATTCTACTCACAGGGAAGCATTCCATCTCTTTTAAATTCTACTAGTCTTAGACTACATTGAGTTTATTAAGGCTATACTAAGCTTTTTATAACTTAGAGAAACCATTAATTCTCTTGTTCTCATGGGCTTAATCCCGAGGACTTATCCATTCTCGTCACCTTCTCACTCACCTTTCCTTACCCTTACTAATATCTTTTTAAAACCTTGTCGCTCTACCATACTTTAGCTTGCGACCTACGCATACCTATTTAAACTATTTGCAATCATCCTTAAACTTGCTTGCATCACTTATGTCATTCTGGAACATCAGCGAGACATCACAACGTCTCTAACTCTTCTTTACTCTCTTAACTAAACCTCTCGATACATAGAAACCATAAACTAGAAAATATGCCACTGATGACGCTGCTATCATTCCTAGATACTGAATCCCAGCACTTCTAGCCTTCTATCTGCAGTATGGATTATTCACAACCTTCTGCACCTGAGTATCTCGTACATTGTTCATCTTTACTTTACTTAACTTAAAATCTCGCATCACATCTTCTATCTCTTTCATGACCTCCCTTCCACATTGGTATAATTTACATCCACAACTTGAAGCTCTATTATAACACTTGCACCCTAGGTGCATACACAATCCGGTGCGAGCTTCATACTGACTTCTTATGAGGTTGGTACTCTTCTAACTAGCTTTATCGTAGAGCCATTATAGAATATGGTTGTTGTACTATCTCTCTTGCACCTCTGATATCAAGAGTGATTCACCTATGTTCTCAATCATGATTTCTATAATTTTTTGGGTCCAATAATGAGACTACTAATTTACTTAGTTGATGTAACTCTTTAGTTTCCTCTTCCTTCTGATCAACCTCTATGTAGGCTTAAGCTATCTTCCAATCTGCGGCTCATGGTATTAGTCTTTACTTTAGCCTTTCATGGACTCTATGGAATATCCATGATACAATCTTCTAATGATTCAATCCTTTGTCTATGACATGGACTCAATTCTTTCTTTTAACTTATACCGGAGTCTTCTATGGCTATATGATTGTCAACATATATGCTGCATGCTTCGAAATCTTGAGTGCATTCATAACGTAACTCACTCCAGATCATTTATCGAATAATTCCCTTGTGCTTGTAGGGTTGCTTCTGAAATGATATTATGATTGTCTTCCTAGTGGCACTCTCTTTTATTCTCGTAATACTCATACGGTACCTTTAACTACCCCAATTCCTATCTGAATATTTCTCAAGTATTACAATGACATTATTGAGAGTCTGAATTCACTATATTCTGTTTTACTATGTTTATCTTGCACGATCTGCTGACTCGCCTGTAACCTCCTGTCTAGACATAACTAGGCTCTTCCTGAATCAACTACCAACTACTCGTTGTCCCATTCTCATACCAATGTTCCACGTAATCTTTCTTGGGTTATTTACTTTTTCTTAACTTACATCTCATACTGGCTCCTTATCTAATAATAACATCTCGGGCAGGAACCTTTACTTCCTCCCCTTGACGTCGTGTTTGCATAATGTTCTGGAATCGTTGCATATCTGTAGGATTTTAATAAGTGCAATATCATCCCTTTTCTCATTTTATCGCATTCTTCCTTTACCATTCCATAATTACTAGAACTACTTAATTATGACTTAATCACATCACTCCATATTTCCCCCTTTTAGGGGAGTACTAAGATTTACTGCTACGACGACCTACCTATAGATATTTTACCTCTTCATCTTTGGCGTCCTTTCACATCATTGATGACCCTTACTCGCCTTGCGGTAATCGTTCTCTACCAAGGATAACAAAATTCCTTACTCGCGATGGTGACACTTAGTGAAACTGGCACATGCAGTCCCTTAAGCTTAACTTTGCTCACGTTGCTTGCTTTAGGGAGGCGTCTTCCTGAATGACCATTCTCTAAATTTCTCATGAATCTTCTTTTGTTGTCCATTCTATTATCACCAGAACGCGTTAATAGGAGCCAAGTTGGCTCATTTCATTCCAGTGGTCCATATTCTTTAGAGAAACTAGCTCAGGTCTATATTTGGGAGATTGTCCTACTTCATGGCATGCCGGTATCCATCATCCCTAATTGGGGTACGCAGTTTGCATCGCGCTTCTAGAAAGTGATACAGTGTGAGTTGGGCACATGGGTTGAGTTGAGAACAACATTCTACCCCNTGCCTAAAATAACAACTACCAATCGAGTATTCAGATGGATCCATATGAGGCGTTGTAAGGGAGGCGGTGTCGGTCTCTGGTGGGTTGGTTTTAATATACTTGATCCACCCTTATCTCGGCGCATGTGCATCACAATGAAATGTCTCCCTTATACCAACACTTCTAGTTTAATTCCCAACATCAAACACCACCCACAACATGTCTACAGAGCCTCTAAGTACAACATAAGAGTAATATGTAAATTCCGGCAAANTCCATCATCCCTAATTGGGGTACGCAGTTTGCATCGCGCTTCTAGAAAGTGATACAGTGTGAGTTGGGCACATGGGTTGAGTTGAGAACAACATTCTACCCCCAAACGGACGGACAGTCCGAGCGCACTATTGATGAGTGGTGACTTTACCATTTATTTTAGTCTCTTTTCTTTAGTTTCTGAATTCGTTAATTATGAGATGAGGTTGTTTATGGTGTGTATTGATAGATCTTCAAGTAAAGCATGCCATGAAAAGAGTTGAATTCAATTGAAATGGAATTGAGCAAAAAAGTGTAAAACGAGTGCAAATTCCTTCAGCGATTCCGTATCTGCCGAACACCGTGCTCTTATGTGACCTCGCATTTGCGTGGAGAAGGCCGCATCTCGAGAATTCAAGCAAACTTCGATGGGATCACATCTGCAAGTGAGGAAACGCATCTGCGATTGCGCTTTTATGCTTGATGTCCGCATCGGCAATTGTGCTTCTATGTGTGTAAGTCCTCTTCTGCGGAGTAAATGTTTTCCATCAAAGGTAGCTTCTGCGTGAGGCTATCCGTATCTGCAGAACCGCACCTATGAGGATCCCTCCACAGGTGTGGTCAATGGGCTTCAACTATGGACAACTTTGGCATTTCACAATTTCTCCATTCCAAACCCACTAATACAGGACCTGGCTTATTGGAAACACATCTTTGGCTTAATTTTCAATCTCATGACTAGAGAAGACAAGTTTGAAAGCTAGGGTTCTTGCACACATACTTGGGTCTTGAAGATTTGGAGTCTTTGGTTGAGAATTTCTTTACCCATTTATGTTTATTTAATCGTTTCCTTGCTTTGTATTGAATATCTAAGTGTGTAGTATTTTTTCCAACACTTGAATCTTGTTTATGGAAATATTCATATATAAAGTGTGGATTAAATACCTTGGTGTGCTTATGTATCGAACGATTTTTATTTATAATGAAGCGAGTTATTGTTTCTTTAATTATTCTTATTCTTTAATGTTTCCAAAGGGATTAGCTAACCCTATGACTCACCCATTAACTTCAAATTAATTTTGGGAAATATAATTTGGGATTGGGAAAGATTAATTAACTAGAACTTGAGGCTTTAACCCTCATTTTATAGATTCTACCTAGGGATAAGATTGAACTACTTGTAACCATATTCGGGTGAGCTTAATCTCTTTGTTGTTTTAGGGATAATTCAGTTAGGAAGTGTTGTTAGTCTTTGGCAGAAGCTAACATAGAATTATTACCCGAGGCTAATTAACATATACTCGCTCATATTTGTAAAATCGTGAAATACACTGGATCGTTACTTGAGTTTAATTCCCATTGCATCCATGCTTGTAGCCATTTGTCATTTTACTTTCTTTCTAGGTTAAATTACATTTTTGCATTTAGACACAAATATTCCCAAAACCATTCTAAGTGTTTGGCTTAGCATAATAAGTAATAATTCTCTTACACGCCTAATTTTCTACATATTGTTCTCTATGGGATCCGACCCCGACTCATAGTTAGGTAAAATATATTGCATGGGATCGTGTCTATTTACTTTTTAGTAGTGGATTTGGACGTCATCAACTATTCATATATTGGAGGATATGCTCCATGCCTATGTTATGGAGTTCGGGGGTTCTTGGGATCAGCTCTTGCCGCTTGCGGAGTTTGCCTAAAATAACAACTACCAATCGAGTATTCGGATTGATCCGTATGAGGCTTTGTAAGGGAGGCAGTGTCGGTCTCTGGTGGGTTGGTTTGAATATACTTGATCCACCCTTATCTCGCCGCATGTGCATCACAATGAAATGCCTCTCTTATAACAACACTTCTAGTTTAATTCCCAACATCAAACACCACCCACAACATGTCTACAGAGCCTTTGAGTACATTATAAGAGTAATATTGAAATTACGGCAAGAAGGCCCCGGCTATACCTCAAAATACAAAGTACAACATCAAATGACATTAGGCCCGGAATAAATAGGGCTCACCAAAACATTCTGAATATGGAGGAACGGCTAACGAGAACCAAAATTGCCCGCTGATGAACCACCTGCACCCATTGAAGATGCAGCACCGCCAACAAAAAGGATGTCAGTACTGTCATGGGCGGCTTTCCAGCCATGCCCCATGACCCCTTGGAAGCGCCCCATGGTGTCCTGGCAAGCCTCCCAATGCCTGGCGCCACGGTCGGCCCCGTGGTCTCGGCAGTTCCAAGTGACAAGCGCGCATGTGTATCTGTCGCCCCACTACTAGCCATCGCCAGTGCCCAGCCACAGGCAGATGGCAACAGCGTTGCGCGCGCAGACCTAGATGCTAAGGACAAAGTTGCTGCCAACGGACTTATTTCTACCTTGTAGAAGTTTGTAAATATAGAGTAGTTTTATTGCATTTTCTTTAAGTGTACTTCTACATCTTGTTTAGGTCAAGTTATGTAACTTTGGTTTATTTCTTTTAAGCATTATTAAGGTGGATCAAGCAATCAAACTTTCTAGCAAGCAAACAATTCTCTGTACTGGTGTCTCCCCTCACCCCTGACATCGTGTTGCTTTTCTGTAATAGCTTTCATTAATGCAATCAAGATTTCTTTCATTCTCAATTCTCTTTTCTGCTCTCTCAGTTACTCATGACATTGGTTTTGCCGTACGACACTGACAATCTAGTCTAGTGTACAGAGGAGACCTCAGTCGGCGGACAACAATTGCACTGACAATGATTTCTTAGCCTTACGTTACCCTTCCAAAGAATCTCAGGAAGGCGCCACATAACAGTTGGTATCAGACCCTAGGCTCGACATCGGATGAGTGATTCCACTGCAATTACCACCATTTTTGACCATGGTGAATCATGGGGATCACATCGCGATCCTTGAGGAGACGGTTGATGTATTACCGCCCATCATAGAAATGGTGCCTGACCTAAAGACCAGCCTAGTGCAAAGGTTGGACAACCTGCTCCGCAGACTGCTCTGGGCCAAATGTGACATACAAAATATCAGTCGCGACACTGAAGGAGACCAGCAAATGGCATCCACAGAGGCAGTCAAAATTTTTTGTAAATTTGAGGTCCTCCAACAGGAGCGTGCCAAGGATTTAGCCCACAGGGCACAAGAGGTAGACAGGGTAACTGCCATGCAACCAACTATAGAAAACTTGACATGCCAGCTCAACGTTGTCAGTGCTGCGTGACAAGGCCTGCTACGAGGAGGCGGACACCAAATTGGGGGTGTTGTGAACCTCTCCCCTGTGGCACAAAAACTTAAAATTCCTGAGCCAAAGCCATACAGTGGAGCTCGGAATGCCAAAGAAATGGAAAAATTAATTTTCGAGATTGAACAATACTTTGATGTCATGGGGGGGCTAGAAGAAGCTAAGCAGGTAGCAACTGCTGCCATGTATCTTCAGGGTGATGCCAAGCTCTGGTGGCATGTGAAATACGAAGCCATCAAGGCCGGTGAAGATGCTCTCGAGACATGGGCGGAGCTGAAGGCAGCCATACGTCTACATGCAAGGAGAAAGCTACGGGAGCTCTGCAAAACCAAATCAATGCGGGATTACGTGTTGGAATTCTCTACGCTCATGCTGAACATACGTGACATAGGGGACAAAGCCAAACTCTTTACCTTCCTAGAAGGGTTGAAACCTTATGCTCGCATGGAGTTGCAAAGACAAAGGGTAGACACGTTACCTAAGTCAATCCAAGTAGTAGAGTGCCTTGGGGATTATCAAGTGGAAGCCCGAAAGGACAGGCCTCAACAACCTGTCCGAGGAGGATACAAAGGGGGCTAGCCGAACACTGGTGGTCCAATCAGAAGTGGAGGAGACTGAAGTGCAACCAAATCTAAGGCTCCCTCCTCAGGCAGTACTAGCACTGCATCTAACAACAATGATCGGGGGAGGAAACCCCCCTCAGGGTACTGTCATTGCAGCGGACCACATTGGAATAATGAATGCTCACATGCACAGATGAATGCCCATCAAGCTTTTGTTGTTGGGACGGATGACTTGCGGACAAGACTGAACCAGTAGGTGCGTTGAATGCAATTGTTGGCTCTATTTCTGAGTCCTTTGAGAGAACCAGTACTAGTATCCGTAAGAGGAGGACCCCTGCCCAATCGCCAAGAAAGGGAAAAAGAAGGCGAATGAGAGGACTCCTCTTAATCAAGAGAGGACCTTAATGTTCGTCGACATGAAGGTAAATGGCAAGCCTATTCGGGCGAAGATTGACACGGGTGCTATGCACAACTACTTATCCTCGACTCATGTGGTGTGCCTCGGCCTAGTTGTAGGAAAGGGCAGAGGTTATGTCAACGTTATCAACTCACCCCCTCAGCCAGTGGGTGGAATAGCCAAAGAAGTGCCAGTGAAGCTTAGCCCTTATGAAGGAAAATTCAACATGCGCGTGGTGATCATAGAGACTTCGAGTTGATAGTGGGGTTGGAATTCCTGAGGCAAACCAACACCTTGTTTGTACCGTATGCTTACATGCTAATGATGATGGGAACAAATGGGGCCAAGCCCTGCATTATCCCGTGCATGCCCATGAAGATGGTCGTTGAGAACATCTCGGCATTGCAGTTGAAGAAGGGGGTCAAAAGACATGAACCTACGTTCCTGGTTACCCTCTGCATTGAAGATATAGAACGTTCCTCGGGTCCCATTCTTGCACCCGTGAAGGAGCTACTACTGGAATTTGCAGACATCATGCCACAAGATATACCAAAGCGTCTCCCGCCTAAGCGAACTATGAACCATGAGATTGAGTTGGTGTCGGGTGCAAAGCCACCTGCCCGGGCACCGTATAGAATTTAACAACCAGAACTCACCGAACTTCGGAGACAATTGACGAAAATGCTAGACACAGGGTTCATCGTACCCTTCAAGTCCCCATACGGGTGCCCTATGCTATTCCAAAAGAAACATGATGGCAGTTTATGACTCTGTGTGGATTACCGGGCACTAAACAAAATCACCACGAAGAACAAGTACCCTATTCCGCTAATGGCAGACTTGTTCGATAGACTGGGCGGTGCGAAGGTGTTCACCAAAATAGACCTAAGGACAGGTTATTGGCAAGTTCGGATTGCAGAGGATGATGACCACAAGATGACATGCGTGACAAGATATGGGTCGTACGACATCCTGGTTATGCCATTCGGTTTGAAAAATGCGCCAGCCACATTTTGCACCCTGATGAACCAAGTTTTCCGAGAATACATTGACGAATTCATGGTGGTCTACTTGGATGATATTATGGTATATAGCCAGACATTGGAAGAACACCTGGAGCACTTGCGGATGGTCCTAGCCCGATTGCGGGAGCACAAATTATATGTGAAGCTATCCAAGTGCTCATTTGCTCAGAAACAAATTGATTTCCTCGCATATGTCATCGAGGAAGGGCGGATCAAGATGGACCAACATTCAGGGCATCACAGATTGGCCGCCGCCTAAGGATATCCATGCCTTGAGGTCATTCCTTGGCCTATGCAACTTCTATCGGTGATTTATGAAGAATAACTCCCTCATTACAATCCCGCTGATAGAACTGCTCAAGAAGGCCACACTCTGGGATTGGGGACTCAGTCAAACAGAGGCCTTCAACGCATTAAAAACGGCTATGTCTAGTAGCCCCGTCTTGGCCCTCCCTGATTTGGCCAAGCCATTCGAGGTACAAACAGATGCCTCCAACTATGCCCTTGGTGGAGTCTTGCTACAAGATGAGCATCTCGTAGCGTACAAGAGCTGGAAACTGAAGGATGCAGAGTGGCGCTATGCCGCCCATAAGAAACAATTATTGGTTGTCGTTCATTGCTTACGCCTTTGAAGGCATTATCTATTGGGATACCCATTCGTGGTCAAGACAGACAACACAACTGTTGGCCATTTCATGACCCAGCCAATGTTGAATGGTCGACAGGCTAGATGGGAGGAACTCCTCGAGGAATTTCACTTCAACCTGGAGTATCAAAGTGGGAAATTTAATCATGTTACTGATGCGCTCCGTCAGAGGGCTGATCTAGCCTCGATGTGCCTACTCGCCACCCTAAAGGGGAGCGAAGTAACCACCACCATAAAAGACCAGATACAGGACCTACTCATCAAGGATCCTGCTGCACAATATTTGGGTGATTCGGTAAGACAGGGCAAGGCATGCCAGTTCTACACAGAAGATGGTTTCCTGAAAGTGAAAGGGAACTGACTTTATGTTCCTAAAGGATTCGATCTACGAATGGCACTTCTGGCAGAATGCCACGATACTTTGTGGGTTGGTCATCCTGGTGAAGAATGCACCATGGCATTGCTTCGACGTGCATATTATTGGCCTCAAATGGCTGATGACATCGCTCAGTATGTTAAGACTCGTCTAGTATGCCAAAAGGATACGTCAGACCGCTTGACCCAAGTAGGACTCTTGGAACCACTAGCTATCCTAAAAAGACCTTGGGAAAGCGTTTCCCTAGACTTCATCACCGGATTGCCCGAGGTCAGATATCTCACAAACATCCTGGTTGTGGTAGATCTGTTTTCCAAGTATGCTACCTTTATAGTAGCCCCACAATATATATCAGCAGAAGAAACAACTCGACTCTTCTTCTCTCATGTCGTCAAATATTGGGGTCTGCCTAAAGACATCGTTAGTGATCGTGACTCACACTTCACTAGCAATATTTGGACCCAAATCTTTAAGTGCGTCGGGTCAAAATTGAGTCATAGCTCAAGTTTTCATCCTAAATCTCATGGCCAGAAAGAGCGATTCAATGGCATGCTGGAGGAATATCTCTGCCACTTCGTAACCGGATCGCAGAAGGACTAGGTAAAGCTTCTGGATGCTGGTCAACTGTGTTTTAATTCACCAAAGAGCACTAGTACCAACAAAAGCGCTTTTGAAATTGTTACCGGACATCTTTAAAAGAATGGAAGCGAAATTTGGAGATAGTGCGTAGCTATCTTGTCAAAGCCCAAAAGCGGAAGAAGAGACATGCTGATCAAAATCATTGCTTCGTTGAATATCAAGTGGGAGATAAAGTGATGGTCAAAATCCCAAAGCGATACTTGTTTGCAGGGGTCCATGACTCTCGCCTATTGCAAAAAATATATTGGACCTTTGTCCATTGAAAGGCGCATTGGGAAAGTTGCATACCGGGTGGATACCCCAGCTTGGTGGAAAATCCATCCCGTTTTCCATGTCAGTCTCTTGAAACCTTTTCGGAAAGGTATGGAGGATCCTTCACGGAGCCAACTCACAGTACCTAGTATTCGAGGCCCCATGACTCTTTGGATGCGCCACGTGGCGTACTGGCAAGCCTCCCAATGCCCAGCACCACAGTCGGCCCTGTGGTCAAGGAAACTCCAAGTGACAAGCGCGCATGTGCCTATGTCGCTCCACCGCTAGCCATCGCTAGTGCCCAGCCACAGGCAGATGCCAACAGCGCCGCGCGCGCAGATCCTGATGATCAATGTCATGCCCCAAAACCGAGGAGCGCGTTCGGTGCTCAACCGAGTAAACCCGACTGAGCAAGCCTGTTTGATTTCATTCTACCCAAATTCAT
>AWOL01S0024840.1:0-19583 GCA_000715115.1 Nicotiana otophora | reverse complement strand
TGGGGATTGGTGGGGGTGAGGAATAGGGTGGGGAAGGTTAAAAAACATTTTGAAAATATTTTCTTTTCTCTTGGTAGGGAAAAACATGAGTTATGAGAATAAAGTTTTTTCAAAATATTTAAGCCAACCAAACATCGAAAAATTAAAAAATATTTTCTTTCATATCAAACACACCCTTTTTTCGTTGTAGTATCGAAATGTGCTTTCAAATCTTCCTTCATTCATGAATTAACATGAGTCATCTACATAGATTTATATTTGAATCAGTATTTGTGGAAAGGAACAAAATACATCAACTTGGAACTTTTTAAGCAGCAGTACGTGCACAACGATGAAGTATCAGAACAAGTTAAATCAATTAACGAAAAAACTACTATTTGTGAAAATTTATCTGTTCTTTTATTGTTCTCTCATCAATACCAGTTAATGTATTTCAAACTTATTTTAGTAAGTTTGCCAGAGTAATGTTTTCACGAAGAATTGAGCTTGGCAAATCGAATAATATTACAATTGTTAAAAAGTCTCTTGGGCTGGCTGAGGTCCAACTAACAATACCTTAGAGGTAGAAACTCAAGAGACTCTCACCTTGTTTATTTGATCGTAACATACAAGAACTACCTGAAATATTGCATTGAAATCGTAAACCGCAAGAAGTAGGAAGGAGCAGGCCATTTTGCACAGGGGAGAGCAATACACCACGGGGCCTAAGAAGAAGAAAATCGATGGAAGTACTGAAGTATAAGCAAAATAATACTAATAGATTCCGTGATGGTCCAGAAACTCATCACTTATTGGAGGCCTTTTAAGTATTAAAATGGTTACTCGATGGCTGAAGCAAATGAAAGTTCTGTCCGACAAACCTTTAGTCACCCACAGACGAAGCAGGAAAGCTTCACAAGAAAATTTCATCTGCCACAATGGCAGTGATACCAGAATAAGCACTATGCAGATGAGTTCTAGCAATCGAGGACATACCTGGATCATTTACAATCACCAGTAGAATCTGAATACTAAAAGACCTAAAGCTAGCAAAGATAGTGTTAAGTGTCAAGTAGTGCAAGTCCACAGACTATAAAGATAAGGATAAGTTGTTTTTTTATTTGGGGTAGTGGGGGGAGGGAGGGAAGCCCTACCTACTTCTCCAGCATCCACTTTCTGTAAGCTAAAAGAGAATCAGGTAAACTTGACGACCATAGCTTAAGAACAAAATAACCTCCCTGTACAATACTAAATGCAACATGTTACATTCTGAGCTGATATAAACAAAAACATAGGGGATCATGGACCTCATAATCCCTTATTAAATATGCAAGTCTTCATAGATTAACATAACTCAACTTCTAGAGAAGAAGATAAAAACAAGACAACCTAAGTACATAAGCAATCTCAGGAAAGAAGTACAAAGAAGAAGTTAAAAACTAGAAAACATAAGCAATATCAGGAAAGAAGTACAAAAGAAAGGACGTATGACCATCCTTAAGCAACACATTTCAGTGCCACCAAACGTAATGTCCGAAACTTATTAGTATTACTGCTATTATGTATCACATAGGTGAAAAAATCATTCCGAGGTCTCTAGTTTTGATGCAGCATCCTTGTCTAAAAACCAAGTCAGCTCCTCTTCAGCTGAAACTTCCGTAGCAGGAGGAGGAATCCCATCAGCAGCAAGTCCACTTCCCAGAACCACATCAACAATATTGGCTAACTCTGCTCCCGTGATCACCATTGCTATCTCTGAAGCAGAGTTAATTACCGGAAACGTGAAAGTAATCCTTGGCGGAGGAGGCTTTGGTGAGTCTGTGATGAAGGTGACCAACCCCTCCTTCTCATGGCGTTGAGAACGTGTAGGAAACAAAGAAGCCACATGTCCGTCTGGCCCCATACCTAATAGCATAAGATCAAATTTGGGGAATCCACTAACCGCCGATAAGGGCAGAACTTTGCTTTCAACCAATTGTTTCACACGAGCCTCATAATCAGTAGCTGCAGCCTCAGGTAACTCCTTGTCATTGATTGCATAAATGTTAGAAGAGGGGATTGGAACCTGCCAAAAGAAGCAATATCATCCAATTAATTCTAATCTCTATCATGTAAATTCATATGGATCAATAACCTAGTAGCCAATCCAATGAGAATGGAAACTGAAACGAAACAATAAATTGAGCATAACATGTTACTAAGGTAGGACATTTTTTTATTTTTATTTTTAACCAAAGAAGGAGTATTTCAACCTAAGAATCGGACACCTTCAATCCTAATTCACTAATCTAGTTGAGCCATCAGAATAGAACATCTAATACAATATTAGCGGCGGATTCTGGATCTTTAAGCATGTCGCTCGGAGTAGCACTGCATCGAAAACTCATTTGTGACAATGAGTGCACATTTAATATAAATATATACACTTTACAAGAATTTAAACTAATACATATAGTTTGAGCTGAGGTCAGCGATTACAGTTCAATCCAACCATGAACAAGATAACATACAACAATAGCTAAACTGAATCTGTAGTACCCAGAGCAAACAATCACAAAAGACATAGAAAAATTCACAATATTACAGAGCTTCCATTTCTTGTAACTCGAGAAATAAAGAAAAATCTGATCTAGTACACCACCTTAGAAAGAAAACCATCCGAGGCAAGTTTGTAATTGCTGTCACCGTGATCCAGAGGAACTACCCGCTCATCCACCCAAAAAATCCACCATTTCGACCAATCAACTGAATCTTTGTAAGGCTTCTCCACTAGTTTCCTGATCGAAAAAACGACATTGATGAACTGAAAGGGCGACGGAATTAAGGAAAAGACTAAAAGAATAGTGTGTTTGATTACCTCATGGAATCAATAAGAGTGCCTCCAGAGAGCACAACAGTGAAAGAACCTTTTTCTTTGATGAACTTATCAGACAAATCAGCAGTGTATTTGGCGAGTGCGTTTGCTACATCTTCTTCAGAGTCGAACTTTAACACCGTCTTCTTCCCTTTCTGGGTCGCCATCTTCGAAGCCCAAGTCTGTTATTTCCTATATTTAAAGAGAGAGAGAGAGAGAGGGGAGGGGGGATAAAGTTTGTTTTAGCACGCAGTTAAGGAGCCCCTTAAAAATACTAGTCGCCACTGATATTTTCGTCACTCTCAACTTAGGGCTGGGTAAGCCATAAAAAAGTTTTTTTTTATGAAATAAAAGCAATTTACTAAAACATGAACAAGAAATGGATATAGAGAAAAAGAAGAGATTTTATTTCTTCTTTAATTGTGTTATCTTTACTATCTATTACAAGGTATTTATATAGGCATGAAAAGTGAATAATCACTATTGTAAAATAGTGAGTGAAATGGTCACTATATAAATATTTTACATGAATATGTCATTAAGAATTTCAGAGGAAGAACATGGAGGAAGATCATGAGGGAGGTTATGGAGATAATGGAGAAGAGTAGTGATCATTACTCCTTTGGTGGTTATGGACATCCACCATAATTTAAGATTTTATAACACTCCCTCTTGGATGTCCATAGATAATATGTCTCGTTAAAACCTTACTAAGAAAAAACCATGTGGGAAAAAATCTTAGTGAAGGAAAAAGAGTACACATATCTGTAATACGCTTTATTTGCTGCCTCATTAAAAACCTTGCCAGGAAAACCCAGTGGGACAAAACCTAGGCTAAGGGAAAAAGAGTCCAGCGCGTATCTTACTCCCCCTCATGAAAACATCACTGTATTTCTCGAAGACGGCGCATTCCAATCTTATGTCTCAACTTCTTAAATGTTGAAGTTGGTAATGCCTTAGTGAAAAGATCAGCCAAATTTTCACATGAACGAATCTGTTGAATATTAATTTCACCATTTTATTGAAGATCATGCGTGAAAAAAAGCTTTGGTAAAATGTGCTTTGTTCTGCCTCCTTTGATGTATCCTCCTTTCAGTTGAGCAATGCAAACAGCATTATCTTCATATAGTGTAGTTGGATTATCGTTTTTCATAAGAAAACCACACATTTCCTGAATATGTTGAGTTATTGATCTCAACCAAACACATTCTTAACTAGCTTCATGAATAACTATTATCTCAGCATGATTTGAAGATGTGGCAATTATTGTTTGTTTCATTGAACGCCATGATATAGTTGTACCTCCATATATAAACAAATAACCTATTTGAGATCGGGCTTTATGTGGATCAGACAAATAACCTACATCGGCATAGCCAATCATTTCTGACTTGAATTCATTAGAATAAAACAATCCCATATCTAGAGTTCCCCGAAGATATATAAATATATGCTTAACACAATTCCAATGTCTTCTTGTTGGGGAGGAGTTGAATCTTACTAATAAGCTTACTGCAAAAGTAATATTTGGCCAGGTATTGTTGGCAAGATACATCAGTGCCCCAATTGCACTAAGATATGGAGTTTCATCACCAACGACCTCTTCATCATTTTCTTGAGGCCGAAATGGATCTTTATTTATGTCAAGCAATCTCACAACCATTAGGGTACTCAATGGATGTGCATTATTCATGTAAAATCGCTTTAAAACCTTTTTAGTGTATGTTGATTGATGGAAAAAAATTCTATTTGTTATATGTTTAATTTGTAGGCCAAGATAAAATTTTATCTTACCAAAATCTTTCAATTCAAATTTTTTCTTCAAACACTCTACAACCTTTGAAAGCTCTTTAGAAGTGCCAATGATATTCAAGTCATCAACATACACAGTTATGATGATAAATTCAGATCCAGACCTCTTAATAAAGACACAAGGGCAAATAGGGTCATTTTTGTACCCTTCATTTAGCAAATACTTGCTAAGGTGATTGTACCACATCCTCCCTGATTGCTTCAATCCGTATAAGGATTTCTGAAGCTTTATTGAACAAGTTTTCCTTGAAATTTTATGTGCTTCAGGAACTTTAAATCCTTCAGGAATTTTCATAAAGATTTCATTGTCTAATGAGCCATATAAATATGTTGTGACAACATCCATTAACCGCATATCAAGCTTTTCATGGACTGCCAGATTTATTAGATACATGAAGGTAATTGCATCTGCCACAGTAGAATATGTCTCCATATAATCAATACCAGGTCTTTGCGAAAACCCTTGTGCGACAAGCCGTGCTTTATATCTTACGACTTCATCTTTCTTATTTCATTTTCGCACTAAAACCCATTTGTACCCCACTGGCTTGACACCTTCAGGCGTTCGGACTACTGGTCCAAAAACTTTACGTTTTTTGAGTGAAGCCAATTCTGCTTGAATTGCGTTTTTCTATTTTGGTCAATCATTTATCTGTCCAAATTTCATGATAGATTTGAGCTCAAGATTCTCGTCAATATTAATAATATTGAGTGCTACATTATATTAACAACATCGTCGACGATCATTTTGCATCGGTTCCATCATCACTCAATAAAGACATAACTTATCGAGATCTCATTATTTTCAGGTACCTGAGCGTCTCCCGTGAGGTCTTATGAAGTGTTATGTCGTGATGCTCTTCTAGAGCACTTGCCTCCTTATTATGATCATCTTGAACATTTTCTCCTGTCTTTCTTCAAGGAGTTTTATCTTTGGAACTGATTGGTCTGTTACGCTTCTTGCATGCCATAGACTCTGTCCCTCATGGACTTTATTCTATTTGGAGCATTAGCAGCTGAAATATGACATTTAAATTTAGGTCAGCAAATGCGTCTGGCAATAATTTGCAAATGAATTATCACTTGAACTTCAAGTTCATATTGTTTTGTACGAGGATCTATATGTATTCATAATAATTCATTCCACGTATCACTTTCTCAGCTGCCCATTTTCTTCCCCTAATATTGGGATCACTAACACATTTTCCAACTTTCTTTGGGAACCCATCTTTGTGCATTGTGGTGACATAATTAAATTATATAGCACATCCATATTTCTAGATAGAAATTATTTGGTTCCTGACCCTGAACCGATTGTGATAGGGAGAAATTTTCATAATTTGGCTAGATGCGTACAAGTGTTGCTGTATATTAAATAATACATCTCATACCAAATTTCGTTTTGGGAGTTTTGTTCTCATAACCAATGGTTTAGCTATAATTAGAGGCATACAATTTCTGGTAAATCAACTTGGATTTAAACCAGCATTATCAAGTTAAATCATCATATTTATATTCTGGAACTGTGCTCTAATAATTTGAGCAAGCAACCTTGCAAAAGTCAAACTAAAAGTTGATAACAAATGTACATGTGACCATACAATAGATGCATCTATTAAAATCATATAATAGTAAACGGTACACATGGCAGGTGACTGGGCCCATATATTTATCATCTTTTATTCGTTCTAGAAATTAAGGGATTCAATCTCAACCTTAACTGGTATATCATGAGAATAAGCAGCACAAGAGAATTCTTGAAGAATTTTTTATTTCTTCAATATACGTAAATTCTCAATTAATTTTCGCATTATGATTGAACCAGGATGGCCAACCGGTCATGCCAACTAATATTTGTTTCAGTAAACCTCTAGTTTACTTGTGGCATGTGATTCCATCGTCATGCTTATACTTGTGTAGTACAAATAGAAGAAAGTCAGGTAACCTTTTATATTTACCCGGTATGATTATAGTAATTTCAAGATATTCAATCTTCCTTTCATTTATAGTCTCAATATGCCAACCACTTTGGCTTATACATTTGAAACTCAAAAAGTTTCTTTTTAGACTTACTATAATATTAATGTCATGAACAATTTTACCCATTCGGGTAGTGATAAATTAGCTCTTCCAGAGCTCTTAATTAATTTTGTACTATAAGATCTTTTGTCACACTATCCATATGGTGAATATCTCCTCTACAGAGAAAATCATATAATAATAATTGTCATGGTCAAATCATCATAAGCAAAATTATTTCTTGCTTTAATTTTGCCTTTAATAACTTTTATAAGGCATGCCGAAATATTTTTGGCATATCACATGTACGCGACCAATGACATATTCATGTAACTACACAGTAATATTCATTATCTTTCCTTCTCTCAAACCTCCCGTATAGGTGATTTGTAGTATTGATTCAATCATGCATAAATACATTCTTGTGCATAATTTGTATCACATATATATATTTTCACATTCACTTTCATGAATGGGTCTGCATTTACAATGCTTATCACAAGTCACATTTTTAAAGAATAGACCATAATCATCTTAATGTGCCTCATATTTACAGACCATATTTATACACATTTCCTTCACTTTTGAAGGATTATCTTGAGAACCCTTATTGTTCTACTTATTATAATTATCATAATGATGACTATTATTATTTTGGTCTTTGGCACGCCCACATTCATTCGTCAATCACTTGTCTTCATTTAGACTTATTATGCACCGCTACCACATTCACTTCAAGAATGGAGCAAATCAAGCGGGACACGCTTCATGCATTTTCATGAAAAATATATTATTTTTCTTTAGTCATCATTATGTCATCATTATGGTATATTGGGACTCAAAACCAATGTCTTACCAATATAAATGCATGTTATGCCATAATGAATTGGGACTCAAACCCAACTCTTATCATCATGGAGCATCAGGACTTGATCCCGATGTCTTACCCTCATGGTGCATTGCGAATTGAACTCATTGAAGTTGATATCATTAATAGCAAAGGACAAAAACAATTTCAAATATGGAGGAAATGCTTACCTCTTGAGTTAAACTCTTCATAATGTCATTTGGATATAATTCTCAACAATAGACTTTCGTTTACTCAAATCAGCTAAGTAATTAGTGTCAAACAAATATATAAAAATATAAAAAAATATTAAAAATTCACATGTGGGCTTTGCTGCAATAAGCCTACTTCAAGATGAAAGTGATATGACCAGAACATTAAGGAAAAATAATATAAAATAGAATAATAGTACTACTAGTTACCATGCACTTTTGTGGAAACTAAGTATTATGCTCTCTAGAAAAACAAAGAGATATAACAGAACCTTTAAGTCAATTAGGGAATCAAAAAAAAATAATGGACAAATCTCTGTCTATTATCTACTACTATATGCTTTCCATATAAAAATGATTCAACATGTTAATTTGATAAGAACTATTATCAATGAAAAATTTGGTGTAGTGCATACTTCTTGTACTAATATTTTATCTTATTAAAATAAAAGAGTTACGAGTAGTATTATTATATTATATTTGACAATAAACTAATGTATAATCATTATACCAGACATACTAAAATTGTATTATAAGGTAAAATCATAAGCATACATAATAAAGTATAATTTTAATTTTGTAGATTATTTAGTCTACCTCATGCCACCTATTATTTAGTTCATGAAAATTTAACAATACTATATTCATGAAGAAGATGCTCAAGTTTATATTATGATGAAATATCACAACAAAACAAAAATGAAGGAACTAACATTCTTTCGGCGGAATATACTCATATGTATATCTAATATCAAAATCTATAAGAATTGTTAGACTTGATAATTTTGATAATAGATCATCGAGATATACCTTACCAGAAGTGGAACTCAACCTTGAGGTTAGAGATTTCGTGTTGATAACGTGTTATGAAATAAAAGTAATTTAGTAAAATATGAACAAGAAATGGAGATAGAGAGAAGGAAGAGATTTTATTTCTTTTTCAATTGTGTTATCTTTCCTATCTATTACAAGATCTTTATATAGACATGAAAAGTGAAGAACCACTATTGTAAAATAGTGAGTGGAATTGCCACTATTTAGTGGAATGGTCACTACATAAATATTTTACATGAATATGTCATTAAGAATTTTGAGAGGAAGAACATGGAGGAAGATCACGAGGGAGGTTATGGAGATAATGGAGAAGAGTAGTGATCATTGCTCCTTTGGTGGTTATGGACATCCACCATAATTCAAGATTTTATAATAGTTTTCACTATTTTTCCGAAAAATTGTCCAAACGCCCACTTAGCACGTTGCCTTTTCATTTTCATTTTTTCATTTTTCGGTACAATCAATATTTAGTTTTATTGGTCGAATTAATTCAAATTCGTATCATATAATTAACCTCATTAAAAATAAGTATTCTTTATAAAAAAAAAATCATTCTCAAGACTAAAACCCGAAATCTCTAGTTAATAACTGAGAGATTTCGTCCATTCGAATTATTTAACTCAGAAGTGATGGGTTCTTGAAATGTGCATTATGTTAATTTTTTTCCTCAAGAAAATAATTGGGATTAATTGTTTTCAGAAATGCAAAACTAAATTTTGTTTTAGAAAATTGATCATATTTTGAGTAGGCTTCTATTTTTGAATATCAAAATATTTTAGTTTCGTGATGATTGCATTAGTTTATCCCACAATGTCGGAACCACAAAATACTGAAAAAAGACTTTAGTTTACCTTAACAGAAGAGGCATAGTATTTCAAACTTAAATCTTAATGTAAGATGATCAAACTATGCTAAGGAAGAGGGGAAAATCTTCAGCTAAAATGATTTAGCTTGTTTAGCAGATATGCTACGGAGCATTAGGATTTCAGTATCCAGTTCATCAAATTAATTAAACCATCATATACTTAGGGAGAGCAATTATCGAGCTATAACATCACAGACGTCGTTTTCTATGTATCACACCGACAAACATCGGCATCATTCGTTCAAATATAATGTAACAAAGGTTATACTTTGTCACATGTAGCAAAGATTAATATCACATATAGTCACATGTAACAAAGAATATTCTCACATGCGGATATAGTTACATGGTTGCAAATTGAAATGCATGTCCTCGTTCTAAATGATGCCAATTTAGGAGTTTTATCCCGTTCTATTTAACAACTTGTTGCCCCCCTTTATTTTTGATCAATTGCCAGTTAAACATTCTTATTTTATGTCGACATGTGCCTGATTAAAGTGAGCTTGTTTATATTAAATTGGAGTATGTTGTCTTCACACTAAAGTTTAAGACCCTTATTACCTAGCTGTTATCTATATTATATTAAAATAATAAGCCCTTAATTAAAACTAAAATACCCTCCATAAAATCTTAATTTCACTACTTACATAAAAAAAAAGCCATATTTATTAAAAAGGAAAAACTTAATTTAATTTAAAGTGTCCTTTCTAAAAAGTTGTAGTATATTCTTTTAATCTATATCTATATTTACCTATATTATATTAAAAGCACAAATGCCCTTAGTAAAATGTCGTTCGCCTTTTATACCCTTTAAAAGGAGAGTTCGCACTGGACAAAATAGTCATAATTATTTAGTTATTTCTCTAATCTATCTATATTATATTAAAAGCACGAAGGCTCTTAGCGAAATGTCGTTCGTCTTTTTTACCCCTTTAAAATAAGATTCGCATTAGACAATATAGTCATTTTAACTATTTTCCTTTTTATTTAGGGATGGTCATTTAATTTTTACTCTAATATTTAGAACTCTCAAATCAATTAAAATTTTAGTTATTAAATCTTTTCTTATTTAATTTGAATTATATAAAAGTTCCTAATATTTTGGAAGTTAATTTACCCAAGATTTACTATCGTTAAAATTTAGTCTAGAATACTTTCTGATCCTAGACTATCCAAATTAGTCTAGAATACTTTTACCAATACAATCTATCAAATAATATTTGAGATTTATTATTTGCTAGGAATTTGAGGTAGCAACTATGATAAGGCACATAAAGAAACCAAAAAACTTATAGTCATGAAATAACTTGAGCTGGCAGAAGGTTTTAGCATGTATTTCTAGTTCAATTCTTCCTAATTGTTATTTTGATAATAATAATAATAATTATTATTATAATTATATTTGAAAATAACACTGATTAATAATTAGAACAAATTACTAGCCGAATATTTGGGAATACAAAACAAAGGGAGAGAGAGAAAGAGGAAGAAAAGTGGTTGAAAAAATCAATAAGTAACACTTATGATTCTACAAACACAAAGATTCAAACGTGAAATATTATTAGATATTAACAGAAGAAAATATCATATCAATTTGTTTTACTCTTTGAAAATATAATTCTTATAGGATAAAATAATAATTACAGTTAAACTTTTATAACTACGGATAAGCTAATATGAAGAATTTTAATCAACAAAATGTAAACTATTTCCTTTAATGTTGAAAATAGATAATTAAGTCTTTAAATTAACTAATTAGCAAAAGAATCTAATTTATTTAATTTTCAAATTTATCGTATAAGTAAAATTATTTCAAATTGACAGAACTCATAAGACACATAAATTTGTTTTATAAGAAGAGCATTAAAATTAAAACAAAATAGAGAAAAATATGTCATAGTATAGCATTAAGAATCAAATTGGTCAAAATGCACTCGTGAAGCAATATGGATGAAAAATACAAGACAAAATATATTCTAAACGATCTGTCATTAATTATTATCATCATCATCATCATCATCATCATCATCATCATTATTATTATTATTATTATTATTATTATTATTATTATTTTAACAAATGATAACACTCTATATATTTTATAAAATATTAAGCCAATAGTAGTCACTTTGAGATTTTTATCAAAAACAAATTATGAGCTGTAACGCTAACCTCTTCATTTCTAAAAAGACAGAGAAATTCAGTTTTTACTTTGTTTTCTTTAATATATCTTTGTTGATAAAAGTATTTTTATGTTGTTTATATATTTTCGTATTAGATAACAGAAATTACAATAATTTCGTAAGATATCTCAGATAACAGATATTCTAATAGAATATCTCAGAATTTACAATGAGGCATCTGAATCGTTGCGTGCATGATTTCTTTTTTTATTGAGCTAGCTAATTGAAGGAATTTACACTTTTTTCTTTAATTTTTATTTTATAAGTCAAACATATTATTCAATCATATAGTCATTTAACTGATTTCCTAATATTCAAAAATAGTCATTTAATTATTTCTCTAATATTTAGAAATTTGAAATCAACTAAATTTTGTATATTAAAACTTTTCTTATTTGAACTGGTCTTCCTTATTTGAACTATGCAAGAAGTCTTAATATTTAGCACTTTAAAATTCAATTAGCTTAGCTTTCTTTTTAAGGATTAACAAGGAAAAGGAAAAGTAAAATATGTTTTTATCTTCTATGAAGGTAAAATGAGACTTTCTAAAGCGTAACCTTCAAAAGGTAAGTCTATTTCACAAAATAATTCCGGAGATAGTAAATTTTTATTAATATTTGTTTTGACTTGTGATTATAGAATATAAATAATAAAAAACAAAAAATATACAAATGTGTTTCTACGAATTCATGTTATGTTCTAAAGAAAATATGTATTATTTGTTGGGTATGCAGTAGCCAAAGCAAATAAACTTTTGGTCTTTATTTATCTTTTTATTTGGTTAGAATAAAAGGAATTCTAAAATACAAATAGCTTAGGTTATTAAAATATTGTTTAATGCTGGAATAAGTAACTACGTAAGATTTGAAGGAGTACCACGCAAAATAATCCAAGCCTTTGTTTCGCTCATACACGTGACTTACATCCACCATCATTTGAGGAGTAATCGACATATATAATTATAGTATATGGATTTTTTTAATTTTTGAAAATCAATTAAGCTTTTACTAATATAATTAATTTTCTTGTTTCAACAATATAGCATAACTATAACTCCTTTCATACTTTTGAATATGAACTATTATGCATCTCCTATTATATTTTAACACATTTCCTATTAAAACAATATTTTTTTCGTTGTAGATTTGCTGTATAATATTTAAAAACTACAATCAACAATTAGGAAAAATAGCTAAGAGAATATTTTACCCTTTGAAAATAAAACTTTTATCAGGTAAATTTATATTTACATTTAAATATTAAAATTTGGGATATGCTAATATTAAGAATTTAAATCAACAAAAACCTTTAACGTTGAGAGCAAATAATTAAGTCTGTGAATTAATATAATTAGCAAAAGAATAAATTTCAATCTTTTCCGAATTTATCATATAAGTAAAAATTATTTTTCAAGTTGGGGTTCAAAATTTGTTCCATAGAGGATTGCCCGTGAAAGAAATCAAAACATAGAGCAAAAATAAGTTAAGGTATAGTATTATAAGTCAAATTGGTTAAAACGCATGCAAACTTGAAAGATTGTGGATATAATTTCTAGACGATATGTATATTAAATAATTTAACATTAGTTGAGATGGTTTCCTTATAATTTAACTACAAATAAAAATTTAAACGAATTTCATAATTTTAGTATTGTAGTGTATGGAGTATTATTGCTATTACAATTAGGTTCTAACTACGTGAATCACCCATGGGAAAAAGTTAGAATTTTTAAAAATATATATTATTCATTGGTTTATCATTATAATAGGATACAAAAATACATTAAAAAAAGGTAAGATAAAGTTGAATTTATCTTGATGAGATGGATATCTTGTCTCTCGTAATTTGTTGCGTTTTTCTAATTATTCAACTTACCTTAGATAAAGAAACATATAAACATGAAGAACTTGTAATTTTTAAAAGTTAATATACTCATTGATCTGAGGAACACGCGCAAAGCGCGTAGCATAAGGCTAGTACTATATTAAAAATGTGAAGCTCTTAATTAAAAAGTTAAATTACTAAAATATCTTTTTTAGTAACCTAAATACCTTACTTATTAAAAATGAATAATTAAAACCACCAAATTTATTTGAAGCGTGTAATTTTTATTTGAAGGGGTGTCTGCATTCAGTTACTACACAAAAGTTAATTGTAATTGCTTGCTTCTTTTCCCAGTCAGTCACTTTCATTATCAAGAGTTAATGAAGAACATACAAATCATATCAACATGGGCGGATTTATAGCCTAAATTATGGGATATGTGAACACATGGTCCCTCCGCCAAACTAGGTATTTTATATATGTATTTTTTAGAATTGGCCTAATATTATGTATTGACACCCATGCTCCATAAAGATTGAATGATGCACTTGGTTCAATACTTAATTATTTACCCAAAGGATTAGGGATCAATTCCCACTTTATACTTCTTTTTTCTCCTTTTTTAGTGTTGCACTCATGTTCTAAAAATTCTAAATTCGCCTATGTACAACCATCTTATTTATGTTTAATTAAGTTGCTTATGTTTCTGTATTTGGTATTAGTGATCAGGAATGTTATTTCAGTAGAGCCAGCAATTGATGCCTTTTTGGAGTTCCATAATTGGTGGGGTCCTATTTGAATTGATAAGCCTACGCATGATAATGTAACGAAGATATAGAGATGGACGAGCGTATCAAATGAAAGAAAACAATTCGATAAACTCTTGCCTTATACATTTTCAATACATTCTTGAAAGTTGCTCATGCCAAACTTTCATAGACTCTTTTCTTAATCCCTTTTCTATGCATTTGTCTAAGTTGCTCATACCAAGCTACTTAACCATATTAACAAATTGATAACTAGATTCTCCAATTTTTTTTATGACGATGGTCGTGGTCCGGTACAATTATATCTTGCATTTATGAGAAGTAGGAGGCATTTACCAGTTATTATATGTAAGGAATATCTATGGCTCCATCCGAAAGATTTGGGGCTATTTACAGCACTCATTACTAAGTGATGTATTTTTGTAATATTCGTGGTACAATGTGCTTTTAGTTTGTGAGCTCCTTCTCATTTAGTACGACAGATATATCAAAGAAATTTACTAATTTTTGGCTTCTTAATTGCTTGGAAAAGTAGTAGGATGCTTAGAGTTTATGTAAGATTGTAAAATGCATAATTGTTTAAATAATTGCAAACCGAAACTACAATCAATCAATAGAGTTGCATCAAAATGTTCCTTGAGAATACAGAGAAAAAATTTGTTACGACCCAAAACTACCAATCGGTCGTGATGGCGCCTAACTCACTAGCTAGGCAAGCCAAATATAATAAAAGCGGAACAAGATAAAAGAAATAACGGAGATAGTATAAGTCTAAAGATAATAACATAAATAACTGCGTCGATACATAAAAATCTCCTAAAACTGGTAATACAGAGACATAAGCTCTAAAATAGAAGTACAAGTCTGGACATACAAAACACAATACTGTCTGAATAAAAGCAACAGTAACTGAAATGGAAAGAGACGCCAACTCTATGGTCGAGATGCAGCTCTACCTCGTCTCCCGAAGATAATCACAACAATGAGTCACAGCTACTCACGGCTCGGTCCAACACTTGGATCTGCACAATTAAGTGTAGAGTGTAGTATGAGTACAACCGACCCCATGTACCCAACAAGTATCATAACTAACCTCGCCGAGGTTATAATTATCAATGATACTCGTTAATAACCTGCTCAACTCATAAATCACACAAGTACATAAAAATAATATGATCAAGCCATGAATCACAGACAAAAACTAGGCAAAATACATAAAGACCCCTAAACTTGTCCAAAAAATAGGTTTAAATACTTAAACTAAACGGGTATTTTTTTACCCTCCTATTCTTGTTCGGAGTGAATTAAACACCCTAACACTATAATACCAGTCTCACAATATGATGTGCTTTACACACGCGTCACATCATTGCTACATCAGCGCCACATTAGAGCCAAATCAGCGCCACGTTAGAGCCACGTCAGAAATTATCTAAATTTTAATTTTTTAACCTTTTCGTTTCTTTTTGTCTATTCACATTTTTTTCCTTACTCATTATTTAATACACTAATAAATCTTTAATTAATTATTAAATTCCTCTTAGTTATATTTTTTTCATCGAATTCTCATCCATTGATACACTATAAATTTAAATCCCTTCGATCTTGGTTTACTCTCCTCTTTTTTTTGTTTGTTTATCTAATTATTTTTAATTTTTCATTTCAATCTTCAACATCCTCTATGATTTTTTCTGTTCAATTAACCGCAACAGAGAAAATACGAAAAAATGCTAAATTAATTTCTTAATTTTCAGAACAAAGAAAAAATCATTGAATAAAAAAGAAGAAGAAAGAAGATGAGGCAGATGGCAAAAAAGAAAAACTAAAAGAAAAAAGGAAGAAAAAAGAAGATGAACTGATAGTGGGAAAGGAAAATATTATTACAAAACACAAAAAAAAAGAAGATGAGTAGGAGAACAAAATTTGAACCAAAAAGAAGAAAGAAGACGAGGAGCACGGGGTGAGGGGGCGAATGGAGAAGAAGGACGAAGGGAGGGGCGCACTTTTTCAAAAATTTTACGCACTTTTATTTTATTTCCTTTTTCTTTTTCTTTCATATCAGCCTTTATGGTGTTATTTAATTCACTCCAAACAAAAATAGGGGGGTAAAAAAATACCCGTTTAGTTTAAGTGTTCAAACCTATTTTTTGGACAAGTTTAATGGGAACTTTATGTATTTTACCTAAAAACTACATCGGTGCACGGGATAACGTAATATACTCTACTCAATTAATAGTCCAGCATATAGAGAAGATATGTAAACAAGGTGTCACGATCCAAAATTCAACTAGTCGTGATGGCACCTAACCCAACCCGCTAGGTAAGCCAAAGAACAGTCAATGCAGCTATAATGAATTAATAAGGGATCAATAAATGAAATAACTGAAACTCTATACAATATTCCAAGGACTGGTAGTACAAATCATGAGCTTCTAAGAAGTAGAGTTTGCAAAGTTGGTACGAAATAAATACATCATTTATTCGAAATATACATAAACAGATTTATAAATCTAAAGCTACCAAGGACAAGTGGCAGCTATAACCAGAACGCAGGTACATCTTTAATGCCAACTCCCGCCACACACAGCAAGATCAACTCTAAGATTTGCACGTAAGGTGCAGAAGTGTAATATGAGTACAACTGACCCCATGTACTTAATAAGTAACAAACCTAACCTTAGGTTGAAAGCAGTGACGAGCTTGAAAAATAGTCGGAGTCCAACATCAATAGCCAATAACAGTTGATAACACTATAGTGAAGACAGTAAAGGTATATAACTCAGAAGGTGTAATGCCCAGCTCGATCAAAGATACGAAAAAGTAGACATATTTTTCAAGTATAACAATCCCACTCTAAATCTTACCACTGAAGTAAATTAAACATGAGTTTATAGAAAGAACTGTGTTCTTCCCAATTTACATCATTAGATAAGACTTTTCATTTACCAGCTAGCATGAGGAAAATGCATATCTATGCCTACATGTCAAATATACATGTCAAGTAATCAAATGTAATGTCATTATCTAGCACGTGGAAGGTACATCTCTGTGCCTACATGTCAAATATACATATCAAGTAATTAGATGTCAAGTCACTGTCTAGCATGAGGAAGGTACATCTCTATGCCTAAATGTTAAATATACATATCAAGTAATCAGTTTCATAGTGAACTCATTAAGTACACACAATCGTAGCACACTCTAGGTGCCTGGCTCAAAAGCTCGTTTCGTAACTGTGGATCCATCAAAATAACCATACTTAGCACTGTACGGGTGCCTGGCATAAATGCCCATCATCGAGCACGTGTATATAATACGGTGCATGCGCTCACTGCTGGCATGTCAGACTCCGGAGGGGCGGATCCTACCCAAGCGCTAATCATAATCGCTTAGCCTAGTAGTTGGGCTTGGTGCACGCGTAGCCTCAAATCAGTACAGCTTAGCCCAATGTGGATCATGGCATACACGTCACCTCAATATCAATATAACCGTTGTGGAATGCAACCCGATCCAAATATCCAAATCAATACGGCTCTATGGCCCACATTAGTCAACAATCTACTCGAATCTCACTTTGCAGACACCTAGCAGAAAGACAATCCAATTATAAACAAGGAATAACACAATATGTCTCAAATACAGTTCAAACTCGTGTCGCGTACAAGAACACCAATAACATATGAGACAGCATATCAAAAGTGCCTAGATATAACATGCAGATATAACTATCATGACTGTACATTATGACTACGGCTAAGGCAAATAGCTCAATATGGCGAAAATGGCCCTATCATGTCTCAATTAATTGAACAGGTAGCCCAGGCATGGTTACTAGCATGAGTAATATCCCACGTAATCACATAAATGGAGAAAATATGATATCAAAAAAGCATGATCACAAAACAAGGCATATAATAGCCTAAGAACTACCTGTATCATGAATACCTCGGTGCACACACCCGCGCCCGTCAATTAGCATGTGTGTCACCCCCAACCCATTTCAAGTATCATAGTTCTAAAGGATATTTACCCTCAAATTCAAGTTTAGATATGTTACTTACCTTTAACTAGCCAAATCCAATACCGAGCAAGCCAAACAACACTCTGTAAGCGCCATCCCGCACAAATCGACCTCCGAACAGCTCGAAACTAGCCTAAAACAACTCAAAACATCAAATAATGCCAAAGAAAACAAACCCAATCGATAAAGGTTGAATCTTTAATAAAAAGCTCAAAGTCAACCAAAAATTCAAAACCCCACACCAAACTATGTCGTCTTAAGACCCATAAGCCATTTTATTCCTTCTCCTACACCCAATAGTACCTCAAGCTGGTACGCCCGTTTTGAAGAGACCTTCTATCAATCCAAAGCTATTTCATCCATATCTCTAACAATGCTTCGCATAAACAATAATGATATAGAAATTTTCCAATTCTTTTTCACAATCCCATGCAAATCTCAATCCTTAGTCACACACGAATCCAAGACCCTTAGGCACCACATCTTAGATCTCGAACCCACTAGAACCATTCTCGAGAGCCACCCACTCTGACCTAGTCCCAACTAGATATCCACACAACTAGTGCTCCGTTAGCAAATGAACCCTCCAAAATAAGCAACCAAGTGAATTCTTTCGCTAGTACACTACATCCACCAAGAAAATGTCAAATCTGAGCCATCTCACAACCTCCATATATTATTATGGTGAAATGTAACACACATCCATTAAATTCCTTTCTTACCCCTGATTTCATTTTCCTCAAGTCATAACTAATCTACAAACATATAGAAATCCAGAAACTACAAAAACACATGACCATGTGACCCAACCGGCGATGGTAGGCTCCCCAACTTGACTTAAGCCACGATCACATAACTTGAGAACCCACAATGACTGCTCCTTCTCATCTACCATGGTCACATGTTGTTACTCTAATAAATTTCTCATAAGCTTGTGTTACACCAGTCATAACACATCCCAAATTATCAGCCCCAACTGCACACTTAACCTCATGAAAGTCGCGCCATCTCCCTCAAGCGATCCAGACCCACTTTGTAGTCTATGAATCCCATTGGATAGAAGGTAAAACTCTTAATATGAACTTCATAAAAAATCATAAAAGCCTAACCTTCTCACATGAGATAGCCCACATGTGTAACCTCATATCGACCTCCTCCAACAACCTTGCCATAGGCATAACCCCTATGTAATCAATTAATCCTCCTGAGTTCACACTCATCCACCAGTTATAAGAATCCGTTGATTCTGTCAACATCAGCTGAAGGTCCAACAACACATTCAAAACTCGAGATTATATTGCACCCCCATATGAAAATAAAGCATTCACATTCCCTCTGCATTCTAATCAAACTCTTTTCATCACAT